>LLEY01000239.1:0-76063 GCA_001414485.1 Calycina herbarum | reverse complement strand
ATATAAGAGATATAGAGAGGGGAGTGTTGAAAGGAGAGAATGGGTTGAGCTATAAATTTTTCTGTATGAATCTTTTGTTGGTGTAGTACAAATACGACGACGTTTCCAATCATCAAGATAAAGCTGACATTGCTAAAGAATAGAGTAAGCTTCAACTAGCTATTATCTACAAAGACAATGCGTATCTCACCCTGCGACAGTCATTGATTAAAAGAGGGGAAAGGGGTTCTCGCTTCGTATAAAGCGAATAAAGGTCCAATCGGCTGTTTATCGGCATCTGTTCAGTACGTAACAACGCTTCACGCCTTTATAAGATTTAGTTTATATTATTCACTAATAACCAGTTCTATTAATCTACTATAAACTACTATAAAAGAAAAGACAAAAACTTAAGTTATAACGTCTGTTTTACTAAGCTATTCTAGTCTTTTTAAAGAACTTTATCTAGTTAACTTATTTATTCTAGAAATATTAAATACTTAAATTAAGTAAGTATTACTTAGATAAGTATAAATTAATATATATCTTTAGATTGTTTAGAACTTTATATAATTAACTTATTTATTCTAGATATTTTAAATACTTAAGTTAAGTAAATATTACTTAGATAAGTATAAAGTACTTTCTATCTTTAGATTACTTAGAACTTATATAGCTAACTTAATTATTCCAGATATTTTAAAAAGTAAAATTAAGTAAATATTTCTTAAATTAGTATTAAGTACTTTATATCTTTAGATAATTTAAAACTTTATATTATTAATTTAGTTATTCTAGATATCTTAGAAAGTTAAGTTATTTATATATTACTTAGATATATATTAAGTATTAACGTGATCTATTACCGAGCTACGTATATCACCGAGCTACGTACTTTTACCGAATTTACTACTCTACTACTTTAACACGCGTTTTCTTCTTCTATAATATAAGTCTAAACTTAAGAAACACGAATTATATTAGCTATTAAAGCTATTCGAACATCTAAACGAAAATTAGGCTATAGAAACGTTATAAAAATCTATAAAGTTCTTAAATCTACTCTTTATCTTAGAATAAACAGCCGACCTTCTTATAGCGATGCTGAACCTAATTGTTTAAAGCTGACGAAATTAAAAGAGGAAATAATTATTCAACATATATTTAATCGAGATTCTAGAGGGTTTTCGCCTTAGCTAGCTAATATAGAAGATATAGCGAATTACCTTCTTAAGACGTGTAGAGTAAAACACGTTAGAAAGCGCTAGGTAGAACGATTCGTAGTTCGACGACTAGAGCTAAAGACGTGTTTTAATCGCGTTTACGACTTTTAAAGAGCCTTATACGAAGATCCTAAGTTAATTAGTACGTGGTTTCGACTAGTAGAGAATATATAGGCGAAATATAGTATAGTAGATAACGATTTCTATAACTTCGACGAGACTAGCTTTATAATAGGTTAAATCTGTCCTAGAATAGTTGTTACTCGTACTAATCGACGTAGTAAGAGTAAGGCAGTTCAACTAGGCAATTGAGAATAGGCGATAGTAATTATTATAATTAATAGCGAAGGTAGAAGTATCTCTTTATTCCTTGTTATTTAAGGCGCTAATTACCTCGCGAATTAGTATTCTGAAACTAGCCTCCTTTACGATTAGGTTATTAAACCTACGAATAATAGTTAGACAAATAATAAGATAGGTCTAGAATAGTTAAAATACTTCGATAAATATACTACTACTTAAGCTAAGGGTCTATATTATATATTAGTTTTAGATAGGTATAAGAGTTACGAATTAGTAGAATTTTAAGAATATTATAAGTCTTATAATATTATAACTATAATAGCCCGCTATTAAGAATAAGAGTTACTAAGGTTATATACGTACTAGATAGAATACAGTTCAGAGTATAGGAATACTAAGAGTTACGTAGAATGTAAGGATTACGTATTCAAGTATCGGAATGTCTAGTTCGGACCTCTAAGTCTATTATTATTATCTGAACTCTTTTGTATATAGATACTCTTACTCTTAGTATCGGGAAAGGTTAATTTGATCTTTTCCTTCGTATTTAGAGCCTAGTATCTAAGTATATTATTCTATAGAACGTACTTCTATATACCTCTTTTATAGTATTATCTGTTTCGTACTATTATATTAAAAGATTAAATTCTTCTTACTAGGGACAGCCTATTATAATATCTTACTAAGCGCGTTGACGTCCTATATCGAATTCGATTCGGCTTAGATTCGGATTAGTATAACGATAACCTTAAATTGCTAGTTTATAAACAGCTAGTAATATCAGGGTTTAATATCTGTTAGTTAGCTAGTAAAAAGCGTATCCTCTAATACGTTAAGGAAGTAGAAGATGCTAAGGATTCCTAAGACTTTAAATAACCCTCTCTATATAGAGATTATTATATAAGGTTCGGAAAGTCGATATTAAGTTACCTAGAAGGCTCCTGAATCTACCTCTAAACCCTCTCTCTCTAACGATATTAAGTATATTAAACTAAGAAGCGACCCTAGGTCTCTTCTAAGCTCTGCTAGAGAGTGTTAAGTAACCTACTAAGGAAACCAGTAGACCTCTCTCTAAACACGTACTAAACCGCACTCGTATACCTAAACCTAAAAAGTTAAGGAATAACAAAGGTAAGGGCCTAGCCTGAAACCTTAGAGACCTACGAGACTTTTCTAATATAGATGAGATATAGGGTATAGTATAAGAATTAGAAGAAGAACTTTGAAATAACAACTATCGGTTTAGACAGTTAGAATCTATTATAAAAGAACTCTAAGAACAAACTAGAGTCTCTTAACCTTCCTAATCTGAAACCGACTATAACTCTCCTTCTATTCTAAGCACTATACTAGACCTCTTTCGCTTAAGAAGCGAACCTACCTCTAATGCCTTCTCTTAACAGCAGACTACTCTATATAACCCTGAATATAGTCTGAATACCCTCTAACCTATTAAAAGCAAAATTATAGAAAAAATTAAACCTTTAAATAATAGTATATTACTTATATACTAATAATAGAAGATATTAGTATACGATAGACTTCTAGTAAATGCCGATTATTATAATATAAGCCTAACTTAAAAAGCTCTTATCTAGGGAATAACTACTAGAATTGCTAGGAACTATCTTAAGCCTTGATACTAGTCTAAGTTGATTTATATTACTTTCTACGATTATTAAGATATAATTAAACTTTTAGATTTATATTTCTTAACTGGATATAAGATAGAGGATATATAGAACGCTTTCTAGGCCTTATAGATAGGTGGAAAGGATTATACTAGAGAAACGTTTACTAACTTTATAGGTCGCTTCTTAAGTATAGCTATACTTAGAGAGATACTAGAGTTAGAACGATTCTTCTATATATAAGAGAAAATTATACTATAGCTAAGAAACTCGGCTGCTATACTTAAGAGATGTTAGAATTATAACTTTGTTAAAATAGTAGTAGATCTCCTAGCTCTAGATAAGGAACGATGCTAAAACGCTGAGTTATATATAGCTAACACGACTAAGCTAGTTAGTATAAACACTTTAGTTAAAAAGACTACTTTTTAATTCTTATCTAGTTTAATACTAAATCCTTTACTACTTGTAAGCGGATCCTTCTCTACTGTTTAGACTACTTTAAGAATATTTAAAACTACCTCTACTAGCGAACGCTAAAAGACTCTAGACCAAGTCCTAGCTGGTACGACGTACTACTACTATAGTAAGCCTAGGTACTATAAAACCGACTGCTCTTAGCTACCTAGTATTAAAGAAATAGTCTAAGAAGCGGACGAAGATAACCTACAAGTCCTTATAAAGTACTCTGATTCTAACCTAAATCAGAGGGAAAACGAGGCAGCCTAGGTAAAGACTCCTTCCTAGGCCTATATAAATGTAATCTATTAAATCTCGACCTTTCTAGACTTATAAGAGGAAACTAATTCCTTATAAATACAACACTTAGTATATATAGATACGGTGTTAAAACTCGAGCCTTAATAAATATAAGAGCGAATAGATTCCTGTTCTTAAATCGACCCCTAGCCTTATAGCTATTCTAATTATTAGGTATATAGATTCGAAAACTACTCTACTCAGTGCCTATTCGTAGATATAATAGTAGTATTAAGAGTAAAGTAACATAGTTTATATAACTATATCTGAACCTGGATCGACGTTATATCTGAAACTGCCTCTTTATCGTCCTAGACCTTAGATAACAAGACCTAATTATTAGAAACAAATAGTTAAAACATTTTAATATTCTCCTTAACCTTGCTAGGAATCAACTTATTTAGCTAGCTGAAACTCTACTAACTCCTTATTTTAGAAAGGAAATCTTACTTTCTCTAACTTCTAGCTAGAACTAGAAGTCTTATTTAAATATATAGTTAGATGCGAACCGAAGAGATTACGCTCTCTATTAAGATGAAAAGCGAAGGAATAGTGAGTTCTTAGCTAAGTTATTACTATTATCTACGATATTAACTCCCGATATCTGCCTCTCCGACTCTGCTCTAAATACCCTCTAACCTGCTAGTATAGCTTAGATAGATTAGACCCTATACTCTTTTATTAGTAAAATAAGTATAAATACTTTATATTTTAATATAAAGTAACCCGATACCGAGTTCTTTATAACAAGTATCTACGAATTAGATTAGATTATTAACGAAAGATTAGCTCTGCTCTTAGATAACGCTAAGACTACGGACCTAATATAGTCTCGACTCTCTTAATATTACTCGTTGTTCTAGGATATGTTCTTAAAAGCAGCCTCGGATAAACTTCTCCCTTACCGCGTATACGACTATAAAATCACCTTAAATAAACCACTTCCTATCTCCTACTCCCCTCTATATCGACAGTTAACTGTAGAGCTATAAGCGACAAAAGAGTATCTTATAGATAATTTAAATAAAGGATTTATTATTAATAGTAATAGTCCTTTTACCTTACTAGTACTCTTTGTTAAAAAGCCTAATAGTAATAAGCTACAGTTCTATATTAATTATTAGAAACTAAATACTCTTACTTAAAACGACCTCTACCTAATCCCTTATATCGACGAACTTATTTTAAGACTAAGGAAAGCTAAGATCTTTACTAAGTTGGATATATAATAAGCTTTCTACTATATCTGAATAGATTCTAACTTAGAAGAGATAACTATATTTAGAACTAGGTATAGAATATATAAATATAAGGTCCTTCCTTTTAAACTCTATAACAGACCCGCTACCTACTAACGTTATATAAACGACGTCTTAATCGAGTATCTAGATAACTTCTATATTACTTACTTAGACGATATATTAATTTATTTAGATAGTATCGAAGAATATAAGAAATAAGTTAGAAAGGTCCTAAATCGGCTCTAAGAAGTAGAACTCTAAGTAGATATTAAGAAAAGCGAATTTAGTATTACCTAAGTTAAATACCTAGGTTATATATTAACTACGAAAGGACTCGAAGTAGACTCTGAGAAAGTGAAACCTCTATAAAACTAGGTCTAACCTAGCACTGTAACAGGTGTGAAGTCTTATCTAGGCTTTTATAGATTCTATAGATAATTTATCAAGAACTTTAGTAAAATCGTAAAACCTCTAACTACTATAACGCGGCCTTTAGAGCTGTTTTAGTAGACATCTAAATACGAAGAAGCTTTTAAAGAATTACAGACCTAGCTACTCTTAGTTTAAGCCTTATACTACTTTGACTCTAAATATCCTACGAAGCTAGAGATAGACTCTTCTAATAGAGTAATAGTAGGTATATTCTCTTAATAATATAGTAATCGTTGGTATTCTATAGGTTTCTATTCCTACGTCTTAGTTAGATATAAAACAAACTAGGAAATCTATAATAAGGAACTGTTTATAATTATAGAAGCGTTTAGAAAATAGCGACCTAAGCTTATATTATATTAGAATTGTATTAACGTCTTCTTAGACTATAGATCCTTAGAATACTTTATAACGACAAAGCTGCTTACTTCTAAGTAAGTATAATAGATGGAATTCCTCTCTAACTTTAATTTCTAGATCTGATTTACGTCTAGAAAGAATAATTAAAAGGCGGATATACTGACTAGATAGGAGTAAGATATTAGAATATAAGATTAAGTTAAGTTAGACAGCCGCTTGTATACTATTCTCGGACCTATTAGGCTTAACCTCTGAATCAACGCTGACCTTGCTTAGACCTTTTAAGCGATATCCCTTTCTATAATTAAGTTAGATGTTATCTCTAGGTCTAGATCGGATCTAATTTAGAAGCTAAGGATAGCTAATATGTAATTATTCGAGAAGGAACGTAGAGAACTTAAGAATAGTTATACTATCTTATCTAACAATTTACTCCTGTTTAGAGGACGGCTTTATATCGAAAGAAATACTAAACTCTATACGAATCTGATCCGAGAAGCCTATGACCAAGTATCTAGTGCTTATCTAAGTGCTTGAAAGATATACTAGTTGCTAGTATCTGTCTACTACTAGGTCGGCATAGGTTCGAACTATAAGCTATACATAGCTAACTGCCGAGCTTATAGATACTCTTATCCTCGATAGACTAAATAACAAGGATTCCTCTACCTACTACTAGTGCTAGATTACCTGATATAATATATATATATAGACTTTAAGTTATTTTCAAAGGATAAGCATAGATATAATACTATACTAGTATTTATTAACTGCTTTAGAAAGGATTCGGTGTCTATTCTCTGCTACTCTACTATCGATACTAGAGGATTAGCTTAGTTTTTTATATAATAGATCTATTGTTTTAGTTACTGTTCTAAATCGATTACGTCTGATAGAGAACCTTAATTCGTCTTAGCTTTTTAGACGGAATTCTGTTATATTATCGGTGTTAAGCTTAAGCTCTCTATAGCTTACTATAAACAAATAGATAGTTAGACAGAGATTATAAACCGATATATCGATTAGAGGCTAAGGCCTTTCGTAATCTACTATTAGGATAACTAGAGCGAGTTAATCCCTCTTATAGATAGAGTATAAATAACTCTTCTATACTCGTCTATTAGTATAACCCCTTATTAGCTTAAGTTTAGGCTGAATTCGCGAACCTCGTAGAATTAGAATACTCTTAGGACCTCTATTCCCTAGGAACGACTAAATTACGATAAAGTAGTTAAGATAGCTACACGTATATACTCTGCCTAGAACGTAGCCAAAGACAACATAAGTAAAGCTTAGTAGAGAATATAAGATAGTACGAATTAGCACCGAAGAGCTATTAACTAGGACGTTGGTAATAGAGTTTACTTATTAACTAAGAATCTTAAGATAAATCGACCTAGCTGAAAGCTAGCCGAATAGTGGACTAGACTCTTTGAAATACTAGAACGTATAAGACACTCTTATAAACTAAAACTCTTAGAAGGATTATTAATCTATAATGTTTTCGCTGCGGACGTACTATCTAAAGATCTGAATACCTCTCTACCTAGATAAGAAGCTCTAGAGCTACTCCTAGAAATTATTTAGAGTATATAAGAATAGGAAGTTTAAGAAATTCTCGGTAGTAGACTTTTTAGGAGACAACTATAATACTAGGTTAGATAGGTTAGTTATAATATAGACCTTACCTAGTATCTTACTAACAATTTTTAAGGTTTACTATACCTTCTAAGGGACTTCTATACTAAATATCTAGACGAACTAGGACCGCCCCGACTCCTCTCGAATAGATCTAAGTATAAGAGGTAGATAAGAACTAACAACTAAGTCACTACTAAAAACAAACCTCGATACTACCTCGGCTATAATACAAAGCCTCAAGGACAAGTCTTTTTCAAGAGAGGGGGATGTGATAGCCCGCTATTAAGAATAAGAGTTGCTAAGGTTGTATACGTACTAGATAGAATACGGTTCAGAGTATAAGAATACTAAGAGTTACGTAGAATATAAGGATTACGTATTCGAGTATCGGAATGTCCGGTTTAGACCTCCGAGTCTATTATTATTATCTAAACCCTTTTATATATAGATGCCCTTACCCTTAGTATCAGGAAAGGTTAATTTAATCTTTTCCTTCGTATTTAGAGCCTAGTATCCAAGCATGTTATTCTACGGAACGCACTTCTATATACCTCTTTCATAGTATTGTCTGTTTCGTGCCGTTATAATAACTCTTAGATTACCTCTATATTTATCTTATCTAACCTAGCTACTTAATATCAGGTGTTTTACTATCCTTAAGTAGAAGTATAGTTAAGAAATCAAAGGGTTTATAAAAGCGTATATTAATTATATTACTAAGGTTAAGTTTCTTATAGCCTTTAAATAAGCGTATATTAAGTTAATTACTTCTATAAACGGTTAGGCTAGATTCTACAGAGCTAGATTAATACCTTTTAACCCTTAAGTAGTTATATCGAAGTTAGATATAAAGTTATAAACTCTAACGCCTACTAGCCCCTCTTCCGTCGAGGCAGACCCTTAGGTTTCGTAGACCCCTTATAACCTAACAGAAGTGTGACGGTCATAGTCACGAAGGCTGGATGTCACATGTTCGCTTAGATGCACGCCAGTACTAGCGCACGCACTAGCGCGGATGACTTGTATTTAGTTCCCGGTTCTCTCGAGCTCTTCTGCTCTCCTCGTCTTTTGTCCTAAGAATAGAGTGTTGTTTGTTCTGCCTTTGTCTACTGAAGCACGTCTGTCACAAGAAGCTCTTTTATAAACGACTTTGGTTAGAGATTATATTGCTTATTATTAAGGAAGTGTTATGGTGTGGATCAAGGAATAGATTGTTCGCGAAGAAGGAAGGAAGAGAGAAACTCTTCCTTAGCTATTTATACACCTGTGGAAGAGTGTATCCGCGATATTCGCAATCTCGCTTAGCGAGCCACTGCAAAAGCAGGCGTATTCACTAAATCAAAAACTCTCACAGGAAGCTCGCCTACTCCTCTTTTTCAAACTGTTGCTTCGTTAGCCAAAGGTATAGAGCGTTTAGCTTATGAATTAACTCTTATTAATACCGAGCTACGTATTCTTTAAGCAGCAAATAAGGCACTTTCTAAGCGTCGTAGAGCTAAAAAGAATCGTATCTATTAAGAAGGTACACTTACTATAGAGGATATACACGATATTACGACTTAAGACGAAGTAAATAAGCAGATACGACGTAATAAGCGCTTTAGAAGGGTAAATCGTAAGGAAGGGATTTCGACTACGCGACATTATAGTACTTATAGAAAGACTGGTTATAATACACGAACTTGTTAAGAACTTGTAGATATATCTAGCTTATTAGAATCCGAAGAGTAATAAGTTTTATCTATTATTATAGTTAATTTATTATATTTTAAAGTAGTAGAAGTCGGTAAAAGTGCACAGCTCGGTGATATACGCAGCTCGGTGATGGATCACGTTATATATTATTAGATTATTTAGAAATTTATATAATTAACTTAATTTCTCTAGATATTTTAAATAGTTAAATTAAGTAAATCTTTTTCTAGATTTACTTTATATCTTTTAATAATTTAGAATATTATATAATTAATTAAATTATTCTAGATATCTTAAAAAGTTAAGCTAAGTAAATATTACTTAGATAAGTATTAAATACTTTGTATCTTTAGATAATTTAGAAATTTATATTATTAACTTAATTAATCTAGTTATCTTAAAGAGTAAAATTAAGTAAATATTAGTATAGTAAGTACCTAGTACTATATTAATATTAGAACTAACTTATATATCAACTTAAATAATTAATAGCATTTAATACTATGTCGAAAGATAAGACGATTGAAGACATTAAGACCTAATTCATTGAATATGTAAAGACTCTCCTTTTCGCCCTCTAGTCGCTTCATTAGTTGGTTCATTGCTAGTTGTATTTGGCATACTACAAGCTTATTCTTATATAGCAGAATTAATTAACACCAATTTCAACTCATTGAAGCAGCGTTACTCAAACTCTCTGATCACAAAACATTGGACAAAAGATCGGCTGATAAAAGACCAAACAAAGGTGTCATTGATGATTATGCCAATTCTAAGAAAGAGCTTCGAAGAAGTGTAAGCTCTATGTTAATTGAACTTGATGGGAGGCTTGCGTTGTTGCAATTTTGGGAAACCCGTCTGAATGTAGAACTGGATTTGAGCTTCATTGTCTTCAAGATCACTCTGCTTTGGCAGGATAAACACTCCCCTTTTGGTTGCACCACTTTCTACAGAAATACGTTTTCGAGATCATATATACGACCGCCAGCAGCCAAACAATATTGTGATCCGAACTGGTATGCTTTGTTCACCAATTGAGGAATTGACCAATCATGTTACTGCATTATGGGATTAAGTAGTAAGTCTATATTCTACTGCTCAAAACAAATTAGATTAATTAAGTTCATTAGAAAAAGTCCAGAAGTTTTTAACATAGAGAAATAAATAAGGAACATGTATTTAATACTAATATTTCAAATGGTTAGAACACTAGAGTTACTCAAAGAGAGTATAGGGATTGATTGATAGCTAATTTAGGATACGTACAAAAACCGTTCAAGACCCGTCTCTATTTTTTTATTAACATTTCTTTCGTCTCATCTACAACTCTCAAGTTTCTCTTCGTCACCTCTCTGCTTTCCGATAGTACCATGTCAGTCGAGAATTTTCTCCATGTTCTCAGAAGGGGATCTTGATGGAGTAAGGCAATGGATCGAAAATCGTTGGATATCCCCCTTTGTTGTCAACAAATACAGAGAGAATCTATTACACGTACGTCATCCTCTCGTTTCTTTGCAAATTGCTAATCCCGTATAGTGGGCAGGTTGATACGCGGAAATTGAGACATGCGCCTTTCTATTGCAATCGGGTGTCGACTTCTCACTCCCCTCGACCATCTAGCTCGGAAACACCAGCCAATCTTTGTTTATTCAGCGAGGGTTATCAACACTATTAAGATTCTAATTGAAAGGAAGTCCTACAAACCTCTCCTACTTATAACAGTAATACGGTTACGTTTTATCGGGGGCCCGAGGTGCATCCCCACGCCACCACTACTCGAGTAGATGCATTCATACGATGATGCACTGCGCATCACATTGACCATGCTAGTAGATGGATTTCGGTCATCACGGAAAGGGGGTCGAATCTTCGTCAGTATGCCAGGAAAGAGCAAAAACTTAACCGTCCGGGAAATTTTCTGAACATGACCTAGGATGCCGACTTATGGAAATGGGTACCCACCAAGTTACGAGTCGTCAATTTATTACGGGAATGAGCCGACGAACTTTATGATCTGCATTGAAGACTACGATGCTCTTGGTTGGTTTGGAGGAGGGATGTGGGATATGGCCATATTCCTTAATTATGCTCCTGTGGCCACTATCCCCTCAGATGCCATTAGGAACAAGGTGGACCGTGTAAGCAGAGAGACCTTTTCTATACTCGAACTAACTCAACAATTCTTTATAAATATATAATTAGACCTACTAGACACTATCTTCAAAGATTTGTTAGTCTCTCTATAGGTTTTTTTCTGGCTTTGATGGTTTATTTCGCTCAATGCGGCTTTGTCTAATTCATTTACGCTTGGGCACGGTCCACCTTGTTCCTGATCGCATTTGAGGGGATAGAAAGATGGAGGAATATCAATTCTCGAAACCAGAACAACCGCAGACTGATTCAGACTCAGTTGGACTTTCAAAAGCTCCGCCTAAGAAAACGATATGGGAATATTTCTATTACCAGGCTCGATGGATACAATTCCTTGCTCTTTATTGATTCATTACATTTTTACTTATACATACACAAGGTCTCCTAATGACATCTAACAAATATAAGAGTCTTTTCATCGGAATTTGGTAAACTCGGAGTCTTTGACGTGGCCATAGTAAAGGTGCCAGTGAAATTGAAACTACTATCGCAACGCTTGACTTCATGTTAACGCTAACTCCCCCGGATTCCTTTATTCTTTAACAAATGCCTCAAACAAACAAGCAAAACACCCCTTTTCCTGCATACCCTAAATTCTTTCTTAACCCAATTGAATTCTGATCTCCTTTCACTTTCAGTGTTGTAGCTGTAGCTACTGAATAAAGAGCACGCCCTTGTTCAGCCATTTAAGCTGTACTGGTACAGGCCACAATATCGTTGAGGTCAGTCTTGCTAGCATGAGCAGTCATACCGCAGTAGATATGGTCAGCGTTGGCATCGACGGCAAATAGAACCTGGATTTTAATTTAACAACATCTTTAAAAGAAATAAAAATTCAAATCTTACCCTGTAGTTTCCGGGCTTCTTGCCGAAAGCTCCCCATACGTCTCCGCTGGGGCCAATTGGAACCTCAAAGATATCGCCAGTGCTTGTCAAAAAGCTATCACAAGCCGTTGTCCCGCTGAACGGCCAATGTCCGTTTCGGTCCGCCAATCTATATTCTTTGGGATATTTTCCTATCTTTTCTATCGTAGCTTTAGTCCCTGGAAATGCATTGACTGCAGCTTTGACATGAGCTTCTGTGAATGTTTTTGCATGGGGTGTGTTGGTGGCTTTGCGGCATTGTTAGTGGGAAAAATGATAATGTGGATTGTGGGAATACACTTACTGACGGGACAGGTAACACTGCTGGGGAAATCTTTCAATTCCCTTTGGAAAAGTGTTGTAGGTGCTGCGGCAGCGAATGTAGCAAAAACGCCAGAAGCGAGGAGAACAATATTGAAGGTAACCATGATGAAATGATGAAGAAATTGAGTTCAAATAACAAACAAGATTTTGAAATAAGGTAGTGACAGAAATGTACTGATGATAGGAAAGTGAAGGAGTGTGGTGATGAGGATCTTTAGCAAACGATCTTGTGTTGATATTTATGCTACAAGACTCTGGTTATTTCTCGTATTGTTCAATGCCTCTATGAATCCTTCAGGATTTCGGAGCTTAGTATTACAATATAGTATACGAAAGCCGTATGCTTAATGGAGTTAAAGGTATGATACATATACCCGTCTAACAGCAAGAACCGGGGTTAGAAGAGATGGGGGCTGAGGGCTGAGGGCTTTTGGGTACCACAGAAGCTTTCTGTTTCGGGAGGTTTCTATAGGAACTGACTGTACTTCGTAGAACCTGGGGTCTATTCTGAAAGTTTGGCATTCCATTGCATTTATTCTTAGATTCTAAATTTCATGGAAAGAACTGTAGATTGACGCATTTCCTAACTACTCGCCTGCTTTAATTTTGATTTTAAAAGCTTCAATACTACGATGCTTCAGCAAGGAACAATGCGAGTGGAGAACGTATTGCTCAGTTGTCAAGGTTATCAGGTTGCCTCACTGTGTGGTTCAATCCGAGTTCGTGAGTAGAATCAAAGGACACGGAGGTAAAAAGTGCCAGACGAGGCTTGACGAGGCTTGTAATAAGCTGAAAATAAGCATGCCTACTGCGAAACACGCAACATAACCGGGCAAGGTTTATAGTAAGCCTATACGACAGCTGACTGCGTGAAATTGGCGGGGTTATCGCTTAACTTATAAGCTCACCACCCGTGATGTCACTGCCGCACCACAGGTTAATATTATGGTGGCTGGGGTCTAAATATAGAGAGCAGCAATCTTCAGATCGTGTCAATTTACGAGCCAACTTCCTTTTTCTTGAACTCCATCACTTCAAACCCCAGAGTTCTGGTAACGACCACACTCACGATAGACAACGCAAAATGTCAGGTTGGGATTTAGATCAATCGCAGACCAAGGTCATGCATATATGGCTCTCAATTCAACCTCGCGATGAAGCCAATATTGTCAACCCTTCGCATGCCTATACATTATCTCCCGCTGCTGATACCCTTATTTCCTACCTTACCGCTCCCCCCGGAACCCATGCGGAAGAGTACGATGAATTCAGTGACCGTTTCACAGATGTCCTGCTTTGCCTGATCGAATTTTGCCTCCTACAGCCGCGCTCTATGGACTGGGGCATAACAGTTCTTTTTCAAGTCATAAAGAAAATACCAAAAGATGCGGTTTGCGAACTGGGCGAAGGGCCAGAAGGTGCACGACTGGACCTTGAACGCTTTTTCGGAAACTATACCGACCTATATACCGTTGGAGGGACTGGACCTAAAGTCGGTACATTTCCCAGGGCTAAATACGCCGTGCAATTTTCCTCGGAAGAAGTGAAAGAGCGACCAGAAGATGTCATCGAGAAGATTAAAAATGAGAGGAAGCGCAGATGGAAGACCATGATAATGCAGTGTTTCGCTGCCCGTTGCCATGTTCTCGAGACACCGGTACACCCACACAACAAAGCTTTGGATGACCGATTACTGGCGTTTATTGGTTTCCAACTTGATTTGACTAAGGATTTTTGGAACAAGGTCGACTGCATTGGGCTTCTGACCGTGCTTCGAGGATCTGCTTCTTATCTTTTGTCAACTTTTCCAGAGGCGGAGCGTGAGGTGAAGAAGCAGGAATGGATACAAGGTTTAAGCGGATTGCTTTCTACGAACGGGGAGGAAAGAGACGTTGTCGACAATGTTGATTTTCAAATTAAAGCTCACGGTGCTGTAAGTTTACACATTTTCTAGCTTCAACATCCTTTCTGTAATTTAGATAAAAGCGCACGATAGCTAACACTTCTTTCTATAGCTGGCGTTGAAGAATATCAGAAGTGGCGGGAAGAATGAACCAAGTTCGGATCTTTTCGATGTCCAAAACTGGATGTTTTGAGTCGATGAATTTTTGGGCAGCTCTTAAAGAAAGTATTAGACAAATGAATGCATCAATCCATTCTCACAATCTTAACCAACACATTCGGTGAATCAGATCTGGAACTCTCAAAACAATATCACTTGCAACATCAATATCACGTTCCCTAATAACCCCACTAACATCGAAATTGAATTGTCGAAAGACATTGGCCACAAGAAGATACAGCTCAGCCCATGCAAGATTAATTCCTAAACACGATCTTGGGCCCTTGGAAAACGGCACAAGATAACGTTGCAAAGAAGTGCTGTTCAACCACCTTTCTGGCCGAAACACCTTCGGATCGGGAAAAATATCTTCGTTCTCATGGACGAGGAGAGCTGTCATGTTGACATTTGTTCCAGGTGGTATTACGTAGTTTCCATAATGCAGGGTTCGGCCACAAAAACTCGAGAAATGCGATGTGTGATTGGATGTGCCAAGCGAAGTCCTTCTCGGATCACAGCGTTGAGATAAGGAAGACTCTCAAGGTCTTGGAGTTTGACGTGATCATTTGGATGAGGCATGGCTTGCTTGAGTTCGAGGTATAATTTCCGTTGGAAATTTGGATTGGCTGCAATGAAGTATGAGAGATTTTTCACCACCAAAGCGCTAGCATTTGTCATTCTGTATCCAACATCGGTCTTTCATTTTTCTTACCTGGTTCCAGAGCCTGCAGTCATTAGACTAAATGCTTCACTCCGAAGATGAGCCTGGGATTTTTCCGCCGGTGGCTAATTGCTTTGGAGAAGGTCGTGAAATACCGTTCGATGACCGGATGATAAATGAGAAAGGTTCTTCTCCTGTCTGATGTCTTCAACTTGCCTTCCCAGTTTCTAGGGAACGATCAGTCAAGGTCTCGCTTAATTTTCTTGAAGCAAGTGTTTGTACTTCACGAATTTCAAGAATAGCCGTCATAGCTGGGTTGATGAATTTCATAACAGTATCCTAAATTTGTACATTAGCACGCTCTATCGGAAATAGAATTGAATTCCTCACCGGTAATGAATAAAGTGACTTCGGAATATGAAGGTTCTATATCATTAGTAAAATTGATTTCTGCCGCAATGAGAAACATACCACCAAGCTCACGATAAGAAATGAGTCAATATCATCAAATAATTTACGGCCAAAATCAGGTTTCGACAAATATTTCGATTTTTCCGAGAAACAGTACTCATTCATCACATCTAACGTAGCCGCGGAATATGCGTACTTCAGATTGATAGGTTCTCCAGTTTCGCTGGCGTTATCGAAACGATTGCAAAGTTCATCAAAAATATGTTGCATATGAGGAACGAGTTCCGATACCGATTTCTTGGAAAACAAAACATTTACAGCATTTCTCCGCAAACGATGGAGGTCGTGACCTTGTGTTCCAATTGCCTGGTGTGAATTCAGTTGTAATTTTGAACTGCATGCATGACTGAGAGTGCCTTACTGCAGGATAAGGACCAAATGCGTTAGCTACCCGATAGTGTTTATCGGCTTTGCCATTTGTGACATTCAAAATTTCGTCAAAGTAGTCTGGATCGTTGAAATGAAGCTCCTCGGGATTAATTCGTGTGACGGGACCTAAAAAAAAATAGTATTGTTATCCTAAACTACTCTGCTGGGACTTGCCGTAGTTCTTATGAAGTTCTTGGAGCTTGAAGGTGTCAAGTACGAGATCATAATACCATTCATAAGCGAAGGTTGCAATAGCTAGCTTAGGACCCGGAAATTTTTCAAGCGGGTGGAAATACAAGCGATAAACAACCGTGAAGACTACCCAAAGGCAGAGTGATAGTACCGCTAGGGAGAGAAGAGTGGGATGCTGCATGTCGACGCTGGGTGGTCGCAGTTAGCCGTGAGACAAATGAGCTCAAGAAGGGGAAACAATTTACATACATCTTGTTAGGAACTTAGGATTCGAGGACCGAATCAAGGCTGCGAGTGTCCGAGAGATTGTATATGTTCGGAGTAATTGTAATTTGTACAAGAGAATAAACGCGAACGGTGTGCTCCCAACAAGTATGTGATTTAAGAATCACCAACTGGGTTTAGCCAATAGCTTGTTGGGTAAAAACACGACCATACCAATGAGCTCACGTGAAAATATGTTGGACCAGCACGTAAAACATTGATGCAGTGAGACTTATCCCAGAAGACTTGAATGCAACTCTTGGATTGGTTTTGATATCTACCAGTTGGTTCCAAGGATAATCTTCTATGTGTGCTGACACCTATAATTTAGTTCCAACACCTTTCTGACCAGTAAAAACCGAGTAATCCTCGGAAACGTCAGCAATAATTCTATGGGCCTCCTCAGTCGTAATTTTGGTCAGATCCTCAAACTCCACTGCTGTAGTCTTTAGGCCCTTTGCATGGACGATTTCCGCACCCGTGATAAATGTATCTCCTCGAGCAAGCTTCACACAAGCTCCAGCCCAGTCATCCCAACATTTCCGAGCCTGAGGAGAATCTCCCAACCTCCACATAAAACAATGCGGCATTGCTTCATACTCTTGAAAGAATACCGACACATTTTGGCTAGCAGCTGTTCTAACAAGAACTTTCACTCCATCAATGATCTGTTCTTGACCACTCACAAACCACAATGGTGGCGAGCTAGTCCAATCCTTTGCCATCATGGGGGCAACAATCGGATGGCTCATCATTGGTACCTCGCAGTAAACATTGCCACGAGGAGGAGTTGAAGGCCAGATTTCGCATGTTGGGAAACCGGGTAAAGTTGAGGCTTGTGGTCTGGGAGGAATCATGTCCCATAATTTGTTCTCTTCGTGTGAAGGGAGTGCATTGGTGAGTTCTGCGACAGCACTGAGGAGTGTAAATCCAGCCGGGAGAGCGAGTTCGAGTGTTCGACCGTGATATCGGATGGTTGACTTCCCCATGCGTTTCAAATCCAATAATACTTGTAACAAGCCCATGGCTAGACAACCACCTCCGCTCTCACCAGCAATGACTATGGAAGTAGCAGGTATTGCAGGATGGGGAGATCCAGGAGGTGGGGACAGCAAAGCCATGTAACCATGGAAGACATCGAGGAGAGCCGCTGGGAACGGATATTGTGGGGCCAAGCGTTGATGGCAAGTGACACATGGTAGTCCAGTCTTTGCGGAAAGCTGTGTGGTGATCTTTCTATAGGTTGCCTGGCTATTCATGCTAATGAGAAAGAATCAGTTAGCTTCAAACAATTAATGAGGGAAAGTAACATGTTTAGCTATTGCTCTTCGGCACCCTTTTATCTTACTATATGAGGTATTTTCGGACAATCATAACCATCAATCGAGAAGATATGAGTTTCATTGTCTTAGACCATATCGGACAACATTTGATATAAAAGGGTGACCGAGAGTAATGACTGGGCGTCTTGGAAGTTAACGTACTAGAATGCACCTCCATACACAAAAAAGACAACCCCAGAACCAGTAACATCTCCCATTAAGCCCTTGTATTTTTCCAACTCCGAGATCTGAGGTTGTGGTTCGTCTTTCCCAACACCCTTTCGAAAACCAACCCATTCCAATTCGACCGGCGTACTGATTGGCCGAGTGTAAGAAACACGTTGGTCATTGAACTTGTCGATTACTTCCAACAGAACTCTTCGGATATCATCTTCAGGCGGAGAAGGAAGCGAGAAGTTCGCAACCCATACTGGCCCCTTGATTGCCGAAGTCTTCAGAGATCCCTTTTGCTGCTCGGAAATTGTCTGCTTTGCTGCTGCTTCTCGTATGAGATCACGCATTTTCGACACCAGGTCTTGAATTTTTTCTTTCGATTCCCAATCCATCTTATATTGGGTATCGGTTTATAAAAATTGATTTCCTTTCCTTTGGAGTGGCAATGCAAGTTGATCGTGACTACGGAGGATCGAAAAATATTGGAAGGGAAATGGATGATGTTGGTCGGCCAACCTCGGTCGAATGTTGGTTTACCAGGGTCAGGTGTTTGGTAACCGTTCGATAATTTTTTTTATTGTTCCAACTCTGTAACCTAAATACTTGAGACAAGTGAGAACATTCACTCAAGTGATTTAGAACACCGGATTTCAATTACTCCATTGTCGACCAGAGACCAACGAGAGAGTCCCTACCAAAGACCCTCGTGCACTTCAACAATACATAATCAAAAAACAGAGCACCTAGAACAATTAAGTTAAACCAACAGAGTAGCATATAATGCTTAGAATCTATGGAAATCTATTAAGCTAACTCTTCTTATAGGTTTGTTTATTTCAATTTATTATACTAAACTTTTAAAATAATATATTTTCACAGGTGTACGAAGAAAAAGAACCATGAGAGGGACTCTTGCATATTTACTGCCGCTTTTATTTCTAACCCCTCGCAGGTGGCAGGTATAAAAGTATAAGTCCCAGGGTTACCAACGATGGAGTCCTGACAACGAGTAAGCTGATTCCCAAGTTTGAAAGTTACAAAGAAAGTTACAACCCTGTAGGTTTCCTTGATTTCAAAGTTGTATCCACCGTAGGATTCCCTAGAACAAACTGGACAGGATCTGACTTAACTCGCACGTGACTTCCCTTGGCCCCCAAGTTTGTCGGTTACTCATGGGTTACTTTTGGGTTACTTGTAGGTTACTCGTGGGTTACTCATAACTGTTTTGTAGCCCCCAAACTTTGTCTGGATTGCACGAGGCTTACTACATGTTTGGTGGTTTACTCGTGAATTACCCTACGTATGTTGATGAACTCCCTAGGCGATTGATGGCTTACTCGTACTCTTGATTTTCAAAGTTAAACATCTACAAGTAAACCAACTCAGATCGAGTAAGCTAACCATCACATTTCAAATAATCCATAAATCATCGAGTAAGCCACAATCTAGCAAGTAAGCCAACCCTCATATTTGGGGGCCAACACGATCGTTGCGAGTAAGCCATCAATGAACAAGTAAGCTACGAACCATGAATAAGCCATCATTTATCGAGTGAGCCACCAATCAACTAGTAACCCAACCACCGTATTTGGGGGCCAAAAAGAGCGATGTGAGACTGCCTTTTTTCCCTTCTCCCTATTGTTTTTTTGGGGGAGGGTGGGGGTATAGCCTTCACTTTTGGAATTTCCTCCTTTTTCCAAGAGCAAAGCGGCAATCAATGATGAATCGGTTGATCAATATTCAGCCCCACTGTGTTAATTCCTGAGATTCATTGTTATTTAAAAATTGCGTCTGATTGTCCCATTCAATTCCGAGCTGCCCTCAGGTGGTGGACCGATTTAAAAACAACACATGGTGGTAGTGGAAAACTGAGACTTTGGAAATCCAAGCTAAATTCAACACGTAAACCCCTCTACCCAGACATATCTAGCAAGCAAGAACAATAAAGCCAACATGCGTCGAGACCCTGTCACCCCTCCTCAGAATACTATTCACGTCATCAGGCGTTTCCATCGCTCGCTCGAATGCACACGATGCACATGAACTGAGGATTTTCCTCACGATATGGGCCCCATCCCTCCCCGTTGGATTTTTGACCTTGCACTTGAAGCAATCTAGAGCTGCAACCTGGTCTTCTACCCGCAAACCTGCTCGTGCTACAATATACCACTTAAACCCTTCTGGAACCTTAGAATCCTCGTGGATATCTGTCTTCGTACCTCCGTCTCCGAAAAAGGATCTCACGTTCAACTCGCTCCAGCACTCCTTTTTCTTTTGTGGAAGCTCAAAGGAGGTTTCTTGTGTTCGAGGACATCCGCAAGCGTCAATCCGCTCTAGGAGCGTATCGCGAACAACATTGTCGATTATGTAGTACGGGCTCTTGCTGAAGCGTGGAAGACCATCAAGTCGGCATCGCAGAGCGCTCAGTTTCTCATCTACTTCCCAGGCACTTTCGGGGTCCCAACAAACATCTGGTACAGTCCACGTTCCATAATCCTTCAAGTCGAGTGTGGTGATGTGGACTAGTTTCACAGCTTTTCGATTTTCCGGATCCGAGATTGGTGAAATTCCAGTTATCAATCGATCCCCCCCAACATGGAGCTCGAGAATTCTTCCATTCTGGATATCGTGGACATATAGATTGGCGTGGCTTAGCTGGGGGTTTGTCACAGTCCGTGACAGAAGTGTGACCCCATTTGCACAGCAACCTAATGGTGCTATTCGGGGAGTCTTTACATGAACACCGCATACCATTGCATACAGCGTATCTCTATACTGTTGAATAGTGGAGCGATCGTTAGTTTGGTCCGCAATATCCTTAGGCCTACTAAATGAACTATATGAAATCCATCCTTGAATTCACCATTCGTTTCTTATATTTATTAGATAATTCATTTCATACAGTATAATTAGTATAACTTCATGAAACGTTTCGTGAAATTCATATAAAATAGTTCGGCCGGATTGATAATTATCCGAGGCACGTGTAAGCCTAAATTCATTTACCCCCTAAAACCTACCCCAACTATCACGTGGCCTAATATATGAAATATATGAAAAGTCATGAAATTCATATATATCTTGGTTTCATTTCAACTAGTTCACGAAAATAAATCGAGCCTTGAATTCAATTCAAATACACCTTGTTTCGTGAATTTTCACTGTTTCAAGTTCTTTTGGGAGCCCTAAATATCCTAACTGAGACTAAATATTTTGGCCATCGTCTGTACCCAGGAGAGTAAACGAGGATCCGGGATCATTAGTTGGCACATTTTGTCTCCTGAACCATATCTCGCGTAGTAGTCGATCGGAGTCAGGACAACTTCTGTACATTCGTCCGCCTTGCTATGACCGACCCTGAGAAAGTGACTTGCCATGGCGTAAGCAAAACCCAGCATTATCAAGTGCATTCTCACCCACGACGTTTCATCCTTATGATTCTTTCGGACGTCTGCTTTCCAAGAAATCCCTTCACTTGACATCTCAGTGGGTTCTGGTCTTGGGGGTGCTCCAAAACATCCTGGAATTCCACAACGATCCGGACAAGTCTTAGGGAGCAACTTCGAAACGGGGCATTCTAGGAGTTTCATGGCACTTCCTCCTCTAAGCCAACCACCGATCCTTGCTCGCTGGTATTCGGATAGTTGGGTGTCATCATCCTCAAGGTTTGATGATGATGAAGCTTCACTTTCTGAAAATAACCCTTGGATGGAGGCAGCGTACTGTGGGAGCCTTTTCTTGACATAGAAAAAAGTACCCAAGAATATATCCGAATAATCCTTAGTCGTGAGATCCCCACTCAGATAAGGCAAGAACATATTCTGATGTTCGAACACAAGCTCAGGGATCTGTTTGATTTGCACCCGTCTTTTGACTTGTAATTAAACACAAGAACCCCTCGGATTCAAGGCAGCATCTTGGGGACGATCCCGTAGCTTTTGAGTAACAAGGAAAATGGTCGCGTGACAACCTCAATCAATATTCTCTACCGTCCTATCATACTCTTGTGGCGTCTCGACAGGGTCATTATAACTGTCGACAGAGAATCCCACTTCCTTGAGAACAAATGCCAGTGCCCAGACCTGGAGACTTCGTGTTGGATAAGCGAACTCTTTGATGTTGGGATTCGATTTGCGATATTCAGCTGAGTGTCTATCGCCACTGAGAAGCCAAATGACAAAAGCTTTCGCTTGACTCAAATCAAAAAGAAGACAACTGCCCAAATCAGCCGTCGTGGCCTTGGTAAGACCAGAAAGCTTCTCATCTAATTTCTTCAAAACCTCCCCATTCAAACCAGAAAACGTTTCCTCATCCTGGACAGACTGGACGTATTTGGAAACAAGCGTTGGCCACTCATCAAGACCTCGGAGCCTATTGGCAACATCTCTGCCATTCTTGCACAAACACCTAGGTATAATATCAACCATCATCTTCCTAACCTGCTTAACGGGAAACACACAGAGAAGGCCAATCGTGAGAGCTCTTCGACAACGATCTGCTTCCGCACCGTCATGAGTTGAGGAGACAGGCACCAAAACAGAGCGTAATCTCCTTTGAAGCTGTGTGATGCGTCTATCGGGTACTTGATTCTCAGTATCTCTTTGAAAAGTCGCCACCTGAACCTGGCATAGTGAGCGCAATCCCTCGAAGATTATGTCCTCGAAATATATTGATTCTGAAGGGACAGCACCCGTGGCTCTAAAACATAGCTCAAGGGTTCCATTCTCGTTCCGCGACGTGAGCCAGGTAGCAGAGTGAATAAGCACACTGACAATCCGGGACACAGTTTCGATCGGAACAGTTGTCGAGAATGGGCCACTCTGTGCTCCTGGACTGATTCCTCCTACTGCTTTGGCTATTGAAGCAAGTTCTCTCATTTCAACCCCCACTCCTTGCTTCTGAATTTTGACTCGTCTCCATGCTCTTAAAGATCCTGTGCCAATTGGGTTTTAATTCGGTGGTAAAAAGCGCTGGCAATCTCGTCAAAAAAAAAGTCCGAATCTTCAAATCTCTCAAAATCGCCGCCTTAATCCCTACCAGAATCTGGGACTACTCAATGTTAAATGCACTCATTCCTGGTGGCTTTTACGCCCGAATTGATTGGAATGCATGAGACCATGTGTACGACATTGATTGCCTTGAAAATACTTTCAATTGACCAATAACATGGAACCGTATTAGCAAAAGGGTGTGGTGAGGCTGGCTGTTGGATGGAAATCCAGGGGCTGTGTGGCACCAGGATGCGAAAGTATGTAAGTATGTATGCAACCAACAGCAAATTAAACCAGTGATGCCTATCGAGGAGCCCAGAAAGAAGCCCGGTGGCCTGGAAAAAGAAAATAACACTCCAGTTTCCATTACCAACCAGGAAGGAAACCAGATGTCAGTCATTGAGATTTGGACCAATGATTCTTAGAATGAACGCCACCGGGTCATTGGGAATAGGAATGCCAAGTACAAATGTACAAAGATACAAAGCGCATGCAAGGCAGTCAAGTTATAGCCTGAATATCTCTTACCAAATTGGGTATAAAATGAAAATCCAAGAAATTGTCTATCCAACAAAATAGGCCAACCGATAAGCACCAAGAGAGAAACCTACATTTCAGAACATATAACAGAAAACTACCTACACACGAACTAGTTTCCAACAAGAATCTAGAAAAAGTCTGAAGTCTTACCTACCAAGTAGATAAGAGTAAGCGAGTCGAGAAAGAAATGAAAATGATGTGTAACAAGCACCCAGCAGGAGGCCATATTCAAACATGGAAATAACCTATAGATACTCGAATCAGTGTCCTCAGCTAAAGAGAGGCAGGCATCAGATGAGAGAGAGGAAAAAAGAACTGGTATCATTGAATAAACCACACCCATCATATAAACAATGCTCCAAAAAAAAGATCCAAAACCAAACAAATCGATCCACATCTCCATGTACGTACCCCAATTTTGGGTACTCGAACGCCTTGCCCTCTCCTCCCCCATTCACGGAAACCCCCGCGACAGACTAAATTACAGATTCAAAGTCATCATCAAATCCCGTCGACGTTAGAGATATAACTCGTGTAGCGCCGAAGTTTTGACTTCTCGATTTTGCTCAAACACCCTTTGGCCGCCCTCCTTCAACGATAACTTGTTCATCAATTCTCTTCGCCAATTCCTCTTCGTTGCCGTGTTCTATGCGTTTATAAGTCGTGATTTTGGCTTCATTCATGTCGATCTCGAACATTCGTATTCGTCGATGGTATCCTCCATATCCGCCGTAACCACCGAAGCCGGCGCCGCCGCCGTAGCACATCCAGAGGGCGGGGTTGCCGGATTCGTTGGGGGAGAGGGAGCAGTATTCATTTGCGTGGTCACTTTGTGATGTTAGTTTATATTTAAAGGGAATCGGGAAGAGGGACAAGGGGTAAGGGAAGAGGATGAAGGGTACTTACTGTCCACAACTAACCATCACCACCCCCTTTTCAACAAGTGCATCTCGGAAACCAGAATTAAACCCCGGAGCCGTAACACGTTCTCTCCATTGCCCAACACGTTGGAGTTCTGTATCTGCGTATTCTGGGAGTGGGATGTGGATGAATGCTAGATCCATGTGGATATGTGTATACCCCTCATGCGCTTTCTTCAATCCATCCGCAGTCTTCTTGAACCAATCGATTTGGTTCTTCTTTAGCCAGTCGTAGCCCTTAAACGTGTGTTCATCTGGGGAATATGCGTGTGTGTCCAACAGGTAGATTGTCAAAGCTGAGTGCTTCGAGTTTCCTTGTGCAAGAACTTCCACATAGTAGTTTCCTATACCGTCGATATCTTCGGGACCGGCCATGGAGAGGGAGTATGGGAGGGATTCGATTAATGCCATTTGTTGTGCTCGCGGTAAAGATCCTTCATCATCGTGATTTCCAAAGATGGATGCGTAAGGAATCTTGCGCTTAACAAGTAACTCGGCATACTTGAAGATAGCACTCTGCGCATCAGGAGCCGTCTCGCCATTAACCTGATCCCCACTCAAAATAACCAAATCCGGCTTCTCCTCATCCAACAATCTCGCAATGAACTGCAACGTCCTTGTATCCGCCTCGCATTTCCCGCCTTCGAATCCCGCAGGCTCAGGGTCTCTGCAATGACCAGTCCCCGTACTAAAATGTATATCCGCCAATTGCATAATCTTGAACTTCCCATCCCCTCGTATGCGGGGAATCAATTTCGCAGGCGCGGGTGGTTTCCCCCTCCTAACACTCAATCGCGCCTCATGTATTTCCCCCGCGACATCCAGCAAAAGAGGTCGATCTACGGTCTCCCACCCAGGTCTTGGATCAACAGCATCCGCCCCAAACAGCACGTCCACAGCCGTAATCGCCTTGGAAGAATCACTCGCGGACTTCTTACTCGATCTTTTCAACCACAAGCCTCCCGGTCTAGCCTCCCACCTCGCGTTCTCCTCTCCCTTCTCCCCATTCGTAGGATCCAAACGGCCAACCTTGATGTCAACAATGACTTTATCATCTCCCGATAACTCCTCTTCTTTCTTGCGTTTAACATGGACGTATGCGCTCGAGACCCAGCCACTGCCTAGGAATAAATCCTTCTCGATCCGATGCCAGATTTCTTCATCGAGTTTGCAGCTTGTGAAGAGGTTGACGGTGGAGCATTTCGTGACGGTGATGTCTGTTATTACGAGGCCGGGGTGGTGCGCGGGCATGACATTGTGGATTGCGGAGGGGAGGACTCGGAATCGGTTGTCGAGGAAGAAAACAACTATGACGGATAGAATAGCCAGTGCGCCGAGTTGGCATGCTGTGCGCACCTAATACATTAATACATCATCAGTCAAGTAGAATACCCTGCGATTGCAGCAAAGATGTGGGGAGACATACAATTCTTCTCGTCATGTTGATCCTCCACAGATGTGGTGGGAGCTCTGCAATGTTATCGTGGAGCTTGAAGCGGTATCTGCTGTCCTGGTCCATGTATGCGGAAGCAGGAGAAACTGTCAGGCGGGCATCTCTCAAGGTGACATCAGGAATATTAGATGGAGTAGGCTCGGGGTAGCGGGTAGTTTTGTAAACAACAAACAACAAAGAGTTGGTGAAGAGGAAGAAAGCTAAAGGGGGTGCCCAACCAAAATCTATCACGCCCCAGTCAGTCGCTCGTTTCCCCAGATTTTCATGGTTCTTGACAGCCTCACTTTGCCGCAACATCCTTGTAAAGGATCGTATCTCGTGACTATGCCCCCTTTTTTGCTTTTTATGTTCATCAAATTATTGATAAGCTAGTATAAGTTCAAAAAAGGTACAGTATAATTCGAAGCATCGTTACAAGAGTAGGATTTTCCCCTGGGGTATAACATCTATCTAAGCATACAATAAAATACATATCTGCGCAGTTCAGATTCAGATCCAATCATACACTATACAAACCCAATAATCTTACAACTTAACTCCAGATATCATTTCCGCAACTGCCGGGCTATAATTTGCACAGAATCAAGAGCCTGTCCAAATTATTCCGTAACAGGACGAGAGAGAGGTTGCTCACTACCCTCAATCGGCCCACTAGTAACTTCCTCATCACCAGCAGAAGACTCGCTCGATTCCTCAAGGATCGTTTCAACCGGAGAGTCGAGATTCAGACGTCTTTCCGAAAAAGGCCTTTGTGGGACCATCTTTCGCCATTGACCAACAAATCCTCCACCTTGAACTCGGCCTCCAACTTTAGGTCGGCAAACCATTTCCCAGCCATCTTCTGAATTCTCAGAAGACTCAGACAACGATGCAACTTCAGCTTCAGATTCAACCTCATCTCCGTTCTCTCTTGCAGTCACTTTTTGCAACTCCTTCTCAGCAACAGCTTGCAAATAAGCTCGTGGCCTAATGGGTCGAACATCCCATTCCCGTCCCCCAACACCCGTAGCATCCCCCAATTCAATAACGGCATCCAAGAACACCGGAATCCCAATCTTTTTACTATGAAGAACACATGTGTTGATCTGGGTAATTTGGGGTGCAAAGATGAGTAAGGATCCATTGGGTTTCAAGGCGCTCGTAACAATGTCCACATAATTATGAGCACCTGGGAGATCTAGAATGGCATGGTCGAGAAATGGAACTCTACCATTTTCTGAGAATCTTTTGTTGATAAAATCCTCGATTGTGCCGACGTGGAAATCTATGTTGTGGAGATACATCCCCTTTCGGAAACTCTTGATCATATTCTGGGCATGGGCGGAGTAGGCTGGTGAACGATCGAGGGTGTGGACAATCGCTCGTCGAATTTCCTTCACACCATCAATTTTCCCATTTGGATTTGCAGCGTGTATAGCCCGGGCGAGGTTGAGGGTAAAAGCACCATGTCCGGTCCCAGCTTCAAATATTTCCAGTTTTTCTCTACCATTTGGGTTGCCGGAATTATAAATATCTGGTACCGTCGGATGAAGATCCAACAAAGCCAAAGTAGCAACCGCATCCGCAGAATATATCTGCCACAACCACCCATTAGCCTCATAACCATACATCTGCTGCCCATCAAAAACCCACAGGCGTAACCAGTCTCTCAGACAGATCCGTATACTCCGCAAGAGTCGGCTCTTGCAAACGGTATTCGTTTCCTCTCCTCGACCTCACGGTCTCCCGTATGCCTCGACCAATAATCCAGTCATGGCTGAGTTTGTCTTTGGAGCTGCTGAGTTTGATGGAGCCGCCCTGGGTGAGGGGTTGACTGAGGATTGAGTCTGCTTTCGTGTTTCTTGTGCCGATTCGTTTTAGTAGTACGATGTCGTTTTCTGGGAGAGAGAATGTTGGTTAGCTTTGGAGGTAAAATATGATGGGGGAATTGTCTCGAGGCCGACCTTCAATTATGCCATTGAAAAATGCTCGCCGCGCAGAACGTCCTGTAAATGGCGCTATTGATATAACTCGTCTAGGCAGTAACAATGACCTCGTCAGGAGTGGTATTGACATGGTAAGAAGGTGGATTTGGGGTGTGAATAGCTTCAATTGCGATTGCGCCCAGATGCCAAAATATTTCGAGAACGTCAGGGGTTGGGCTGACCCGTAGCGGGATATTTCCGCTGAAATCCGGGGTAGCTTGAGGGTGCGGAGTACCCGAGGTCATTGTCTCACAAGCTCGGAGGATCAGCTGGGCACCACAACCTCTCAACAACACCATACAACACAAGATGCCTACTACTACGGAAGGCACCCATCGCATTGGCGATCATGATCTCTACTGCAAGAGCTGGATTGTAAGTCGGTTCCTACTGCCCTTCTCAACCCCTCACTTCAATTACCCAACACTTTGGGACAATTGAACTTCATTGTTCTAAACACCTGGGTCAACAATTCAAATAGTTCCAAGTGTTTAGAATGATCACTTTGAATTGCCCAAAAAGCTGGAACAACGAGTACTACGTAGGCAGGTACGAACCTGAAGTATTTACTGCCACTCTCGCGAGCCTTCTCCCCCCTCACTCGTTGTACCACAACAATGCTAACCCCCTCCAGCCAGATGCCCCTCCAATCGCAAAACTAATCTTCATCCACGGCTTCAACGATCATGTCAATCGTTACTACGAGCTCTTCCCCACCCTCGCCTCTCGCGGCATCGAAACCCACGGCTTCGACCAACGCGGCTGGGGCAAATCCGTCGCTCACCCCTCTCAAAAAGGCCTCACCGGTCCAACCCCCCTCGTAATATCCGACATCGTCTCCTTCATAAAATCGCATCTTCCCTCCGAAATCCCCGTTTTCGTCATGGGTCACAGTATGGGTGGAGGAGAAGCCTTGATACTGGCGAGTGATCCGAAGTATGAGGATTTAATGCCGAGTATACGGGGGTGGATCTTGGAGAGTCCGTTTATTGCCTTTCCTGAGGGCCATGAACCTGGTGCTGTGACGGTTTTCCTTGGGAGGTTGGCGGGGAGGGTGATGCCGAAGATGAAGAGACTTGCGCCGTTACCGCCGGAGAACCTTACGAGGGACCCAGAAGTCATTGCATCCTTAAAATCAGATCCTCTTATGCACGACACCGGGACTCTAGAAGGATTATCGGGAATGCTTGATCGTACAGCGGCATTGAATCAGGGGAAGACGAAGTTAAATAAGGGTGTGCGTAGTATTTGGTTAGGCCATGGGACGAAGGATATGGGTACCAGCTATCCCGCGAGTAAAAAATGGATCGAAGAGCAGGACATTGGGGATAAGGAGTTTAAGAGTTATGAGGGGTGGTATCATCAGTTGCATGCTGACCTCCCTGACAATCGAGACGTCTTTGCGAAGGATGTGGGGGATTGGATTCTGGCAAGAATTGATCCGGAGGAAGGGGAGGCGCCAGCTTCTAAATTATGATTTGGAGCTTTGAAATTACGATTGTGATGTCTATATTACTACAGGTCTTTCTCCAAGCAATCCCAGTGCAAGCATGGAGTTGAGTAATGAGTACGCCTGTACTCGCTGTCTCTACTAGCGTAATGAATATTGTCATGGGTACGGGATTGTACTAAATCAAGGGTATATGCTTTCGCGCTCTGTTAGATAGTAATGGAGCCAGGGGACTAGATGGAGGATGGTGGTGGGACGAAAACTACATCATTCATCGAGGGTTTATTTCTTGTGCTCTAGCTAAATAGCATTATACAGGGAGAAGTAGTAAAAGAGGGGGGGACTTTATTTTGCATTTATTATTACAGTCGCAGTTACGTTTACACTCTTAGATTTAATGTGGCAGAATAAAGTAGGTTTCTCATCTATTATTTTACGTTTATTACTACCTTACAACCCGCCTCTTGTGTTGTAAAAAGATCCCATATGATACAGCCACTTTGTACACAATATCCTACATAATTCTCCATCATGAATTGATATTCTTGTGCTCTGCTAAATAGCATTGCAGCCACCACAATCGCATCTGCAAACCAAGTGTCATATTCTTGCTCTTGATCTTGACGATAGGTTTGTCGAATAAACTTGGTTCCCCATCCCCCTTGTGTCGTCGCAATTCCTCCAGTTTTTTCTTTCCCAGCAATATCTCCAAGTTATGTAACGGCACTCGTGTTTTCCCGTTCCAAATTGTCGCAAACTCCCCAGGAGGCTGGACATTTTCCTGGTTTTTCACCGGCTTCGTCCACAGAAATACCACTTTTCGGGATGAAGAAACGCCCAGGGCAGCCTTCCAGTTATCAAAGCCTGATAAATAGACCTGCCGTTTCTGGGAGTCGAGATTGGCGAGGATTTCGAAAAGACGTCTTCGGGCCATTTCGAGGACGAAATCGTGCATATCTGGTCGAAAATGCCCGTCGAAGAAGGCTTTGGAGACTTTTGGTCTTCTTAAAATTCGCTGGGATAGGAGGCGAGCTTGTGGAATGGAACCGAAGCCGGCCTTTTTATCGTTCATCGAAGCTAGTAACGCTCTTGATGCGAGGGTGTATATACTTGGGCCGATACGCTTTCCCCCACTGACTTCGGTAGTCAGGTACTTGGGAAGATTCCGATCTTGGGATAAGATGGTCGAGTTCGGTTCCTCATCTCCTTCGAGAGTTCGTCGGATGGGTACCTCTGTTTGTACTTGACTCTTCAGTTTCTTCTTCTCCAAGAAGCTGCCTCGTGGGACGTAAACAGGGTTGCCGGTATCAGGGTGCATTGCCAACTGCATATCTTGCAGAAAGTAAGAAGGTAAAGGGGTCCTCGTAAGTTGACATAGTCGGACTGGGGTCGCGAGGGCGATGGCATATGGATTTAAAGCTAGCCTTCGTTGGAAGAGAGTCGGCTCGTTGCTGGGAAGTGCTTTGGGGATTTGATTCTGCTGCCGCGCTGCGAGGAACTTGGGGTCCATGAGAGGAGAAACGGGGAAGTTTGGAGCTTTCCATGCTCCTTTGACTGCGAATGCATTGGCGGTATCGAATTCCTCTTCTGCGGTCTCGATCAGAGATATGGCGAATCCACCCAGGTCCAATTCTTCGTATGGCGGTGGAGCCACGTCATTCCGGATACGTCTCAAGGGAGGTGGTTCATCTCGAGGTTTTCCGTCGGAAAGACATCGTTGCGGTATGTATGGGTATGGGTATGGCTGTCGCGCAGGAGCAGCGCGGCTTGGAGGAAGGGCCGGATGCGTCGATGCGAGGCACCTGGCAAGAGTGCGGCGTCTAGGTTTCGCCAGTATGGACATGGACATACCACATTATATTCCAGTTGGACGTGAAGGACTGAGCTGGTGGTTGGAGATGGTGTTGTGCTCTCGAATCCTCAAAATAAATTGACTCCCCGTTTTGCGGCCCGATCCGAGGTCAGTCGGAGCTGTACCGGAGGTTGAGCTTAAGCTCCCAAGTAAGATTTATCAACAACACCATGATTTAACATCGTGAACCCTCCAATTCAACAACTCCTCAAATATGTTTGCCCGGACCTTTCTGCGGGCGTGCGCTCCTCCCACCAGGCATGTCTTCAATACCACGACGCGATGCTTCTCTGCCTCGCAGCTTTGCGCCGAGTCCAAAATGTGGACGCCAGTGCCCTACATCACAGAGACCATTGTGAGCTTCCCCAAGCTCTGAGCGTCGCGCCTTCGATACTGACTTTTCAGGGTGGAGGATATCGTACTTGTATGTCTTGAAGGTGCCGCATTTCAAGGACCAATTCTACACAACGGAACAGTCCAACTAACATAAACCTCCTCACCAGCCGACATCTTCTCAAAACTCCTCCAGGTATGGCAATAGCAGAATTTCTCATGATCTCACGCCTCAACTAATCCATTTTAGGAACGAATCATCTGTCTGAATGGCGAAGTCAACGAAACCGTCTCTGCTGCCGTCGTGGCTCAACTCCTCTTTCTTGAGTCCGACAACCCCGAGAAGGCCATAACACTCTACATCAACTCGCCTGGCGGCTCCGTCACAGCTGGCCTCGCAATCTACGATACCATGACATACATTCGCTCGCCCGTCTCAACGGTATGCGTCGGACAAGCAGCATCAATGGGATCACTGTTACTCTGCGGAGGAGAGCCAGGGAAACGGTTCTGCCTACCACACTCGTCCATCATGGTCCATCAACCAAGTGGAGGATACTTCGGTCAAGCCTCTGATATTGCAATCCACGCTACCGAAATCCTGAGAGTTCGAAAACAACTCAACGAGATATATACGCGTCATTTGACGAAACCACATACATTAGAGGATATCGAAAAGGTCATGGAGCGAGACAAATTTATGAGTGCGGCTGAGGCACTGGAAATGGGTATTGTGGATGAAGTGTTAGATAAGAGGCAGAAGGAGAAAACGGATGAAGAGGCAACACCATAGGAATCAACATGTTAAAATCTAGCTGGCTGGTCTAGGGGCTGTTCAGGGGGTCCGGTTTTCGTATTTTGCTTGTTTTGGTTGTCATCTCGATACCCCGCAGATATGTTTAGATATTTCCTCTCTTCTTTCCTGTTTCTCCCGAATATTGCTTACGCAGTTCACTTGTCTAATATCTCCAAGCTCTTTCTTTCGGTCGTCCTTGAATGAAATAGGCCCTCTGGACGAGAAGAGTAGCCGACGACATCCTGAGTGGATTGGTACTTACCGTGGAACTTCCATGGATCTATGTTGCATATCAATATCTTGCTTCGTCGTATGTTGATATCAAAAGTGGCGAATATTCCTTAGTGAGAAAGAGACGTTCAGCACCTTACTGTACCTGGAACTTGTTCAAATGATACTCGATTGAAATTGTTTGTTTTTAAAGTAGGCATTACAACTTTCTTTCTATTGACTGATACATTTTTTCTATCTGTGGCAACACTATTGTTCAAAAGTTGCTGCATATCCCCCGTTGCTCGCTTATGGTATCACAACCAGCATATATTTCATCATTCATACCCCTGTTATAGTACTTCCCAACACCCCATATTTCATCGCCCTTAGCTGCCTTCATCTAAAATGCAACCTTAGGTGCGTATTAGGAGCAGCAGTCGATGATCCGAAAAGCGGGGTTTGATAACCCAAGGTCACCACCTGGTTAGTACCTCCGTTCCCATCACTACTATTGGGTTGGAATGGTGACAGTCGTACCTTAATGGTGCAATCCATTCCTGACAAAGCTCAGCAGGTTTTTGAAGAGATAGTGAGATAACAATTTATTAGGCATGTATAAAAAGGGAAGTGGCTGGCTGGTTGATGGGTTTGGGTCGATCAAGCGACGACGATATCTTTTATTCCAGCTGCATGATGACGGTTATTACATCCCATCCTGTTGATTCAAGCCTCCCTGTGTTCGATGAGAAACATCCAGAAACGGCAATTGCGAATGTCATGAAATCCGACGATGATAGCTCCAGAAACTCGAGGACCGAGGAGGTTGTCAAGTTGGTTAAAGCATGGGAACAACCGGGGATCTGGGGAACCACACGTCGTGTACAACGCACAATTCAACGCTACATCTGGGGTGAGTACCCAGCTTCTCTAAATATATTCCTTCTTTGGGTAAAAACTAGAGCTGAAACATCCCTCATTCTCAAACTTTCGATCACAGTGCTTAATACTCTTGCTCCTACTCCCCAAAAACACCCAAAAGAAGTATACTAACTCCAAGATCCTGCAGACGACCCCGACAAATCCCCAGAAGAAAAACGATTCCTCCTCAAACTAGATTTCTTCCTCCTAACCTACGGTTGTCTAGGTTACTTCTGCAAAAATCTCGATCAAGCCAATGTCAACAATGCGTACGTCTCTGGAATGAAGGAGAGTCTTCAGATGAATGGAAGTCAGTTGACATATGCCTCTAATGTTTTTACCGCTGGTTATGTTATTAGCGAGATTCCTTCTGTGATGCTTGTTACAAGGGTTAGAGCGTCGATTCTTATCCCTACTTTTCAGGTGTTGTGGAGCGTGGCTACGTTTTGTAGCGCGGCTGTTACATCTATTCCGCAACTTTATGGGTTGAGGTTTCTTATTGGGTTTTTTGAGGGGCCGTTTTTTCCTTGTATTATTTATCTTATGAGTTCTTGGTGTAAGTCACATTCATTTCTGATCAGCCACAAGTGAAATGAGAAATACTGATATGAGTGCAGATACGAAGGAAGAACGCGCTAAACGTCTGACTTTATTTTATTGTACCACGAGTTTGAGTCGCATGTTCAGCGGCTACTTACAAGCAGCAGCCTACGATAATCTCGACGGTAAACTGGGACACAGCGGCTGGCAATGGCTCTTCATCATCTGCGGCATAATCAGTCTCCCCATCGGAATCCTAGGCTACTTCTTCTGTCCCGACTTTCCCGAAACCACACGCGCCTGGTTCTTCTCCGAGGCCGAAGTTGAATTCGCGAAAACGTGTCTGCTGAAAGATGGTTACAAACCTCTCGGCTCCTCGCCTTGGGACAGAAAGAAAATCTTTCGCATTATGAAGACGTGGCAGTTCTGGGTTTTACCTTTTGGATATAGTTTGATTCAAGGGGCATTGCCGATACAACAACCTGCTATGGCGCTTTGGCTTAAGGCGGAGAAGTTCTCGGTTAACAAAATCAATGTCCTTCCCACCGCCCAGCCAGCTATCGCGGCTGTCGTCCAAGTCGTTGCGGGGATGCTCTCCGACTCCCCTCTATTTAATGGGAAACGGTGGCAGCTTATTGTTGCGATGCAACTAGTAACACTCTTCTCAACCATCGTCCTCATAATCTGGAATATACCGCTTGGGTTAAAATACACCGCCTTCTACCTGAGCTATGTTTGCTCGGGTGTTCCGGGGCTGTGGTACGCTTGGTACCCCGAGCTGATACCTGATGATCATGAGATGAGGGGTTTTGCCGTTGCGAGCTCGAATACTTTTTCTTTTATCATGCAAGTTTGGTGGAACTTGGCGATTTGGAGGACGGTTCAGGGTCCTCGGTTTACGGCTGGGTTTACGGGTGCGACGGTTGCGGGGGTGGGCATTATTCTTTTGTGTTTTGTGCTGAGAATGCTGGAAGGGAGGGATAGGAAGAGGGCTGGCCTCGGGGAGAGGGGGGAGGATGATGTTGAGGGGGTTGTTGCTGTGGAGAAGAGTGACGGAGGTGTTGGTTCTAAAAAGGGGGAATAGTGCCATTGTTCTCGGCTAGCGTGAGGAGTCGATTGGTTGAGAACTGTTATGATTGCTAATGATGGATTTTGAATGGAAATCATCACATGAAGGATTTGCTTTCGTGAGGCTCTTCCTTTGGTAGCCTTTTACTTCAATGTAGGTTTTACTTTTTGTTTCTCTTCTTGAACTTAGAGTGTAATTTAAATAATCGAAACTATAGACAATCAAAGCGCATCTGGTGGAAATTTACAGAAGAACTGATGTCCTACTGAACTAACCAAGTTGGTCAACTGCCCCCTTGATCTTCGCCAATCTTCACCGCCTTTAGGCACCAGGGCGTGGCAGAACCCCGCCCTTATCTACTCATCACTTGTCCTTTATTCAATCAACCTGTGTCTTTCAAGTTTTCGAAATGACATCTACGATTTCAAGACTCGACTTACTTCCACCAGAAATACTAAGACGAATTGCAACTCATTCACCTACGGATTCTTTGCTGGCGCTTATTGCTGTCTCACGCCGGTTTTACAGTACCCTCCACGATCCGACTGTTTATAAAGCGGTCGTCCGAAATGGCAACAGTCATACACCGACATGTGTTGGCAGAAGCCCAATACCATGGGCTGGCAGAAGTTGGGACGTGGATTTCACTCTTACTCTAACCCAAATGGCCGGAAATTGGGACTTGGGTTTTCTTCCTCCTCAAACGCCAGTGACAACATACGCACGCTGGGCACTCGCCGATCTCAGAGCGCGAGAGTGGATTGCAAACCAAACTTTCCCAATCTTCGATGGTTGGTGTTCAGACGAGGAGCGGGAGGCAGAACGACAGCTAGGAATCCAAATCCCTTGTGCGGAAATTGTCAAGTTTGCGCCTCATCTCATCACTCAAGGTTATCCGTTAATCCGACACATTTCGAGAGGCAACATGCTTCAACGGTGTGCTTCAGGTCGTGGAGAAAACCCGCATAGGGAAACGCTGTGCTTCATTCTTGCCCTGACCATGCTCTATGATGCCTCACAAGCACTCGAGTCGCAGAGCGAGTTGCAAAGGCAGGCGCGGGTAGATGACCTCCTAGGTCTGAAAGAACAGCTACAGAGGAGTATAGGTTTTGTAAACAACAAAATTTATCATCCTGGATCACCATATTCTACGTTCGCGATTTTTTTCACCCACGAGATACTAGCAAGATGTCAACGAGCGGCCCCACGTTGGATCTTCCCGCCAAAATTGGAGAAAATTCCATTGAAGGAGTTACTGGATTTTGGATTGCCATTTTCGGAATTACCGACGTATGGAAAACTTCCTATGATTATCTCTCGCTCGTTTCTCGAGGACGGAGAATGGGTTGGATACTACAACTTGGGTATGGATATTATGAATGCTTCTATCGACCCGCCTATGCAAAGAATTCGTTTTCAGACGGAGGAGGTTGATGAGCATGGGAAAATCAAATTGAAGAGTAGCGGCGTGGATAGGGTTGGGGGGTTTGATCTCACTGGGTGGGTGAGGAGGGATGGGAAAGTACGAATTAACAAAGATTATGCTCCGGGCCCTCAGTGGGATTGGGATGGTATGTTAGGACCGTTGGGGATCATTGGGAGTTGGGGAACTGGCGGGCGATCTTATGGGATGTTCTGGATTTGGAAGAAGGAATGGTCTGTTTAGTGAGATCTTGTTCAAGTATGGGTTTCAAGGTCAGTTGTGCTGCCCGCTTTCCTAGCTTCTACGCCAGCGCAAAACAGCTGTCAGTGGGCCCCGTCACACACAAAGCGGAAAGCTCGTATTCCGTATGGGGAACTCTTAGTGGCTTGTCATGCGACGAATTACCTGAGAAGGATGTCGATTTAGACTATACGCTAGACTTAGCGTGATATATCTAGTGAAACTACTTTTGGCGATTTGGCGACCTCGGATGTTGATTTTTCCCCAAAGACCCATCAGAGACCAATGGCTGAACACCTTGGCGCCTATGCGTCCCTTAAATCGGCATGATTTTTACAGAATAGGAAAAGTCGCTTGACGTAAATCACTAACTAAGAACGCAGAATTACAGCCCTTTGATATCATGCATTTCCGCTAATAAGTTTCATCGATTGATGTACCCGGGACGTGCAAGAAAAGAATATAAATCCCCCCATCATTCGAACATAATCACAGTCACTATCTTCCCCTGTTTTTAAATATCAATAAACAAAACCACCAAAACTCAAAATGAAATTCTGAACTCTTATCCTCTTCTCACTCTCCCTCCTCACCCCCGCCCTGGCACAATCAGAAATCGACTCCTGTGGAGGAAGCATCTTCAATAACTACTGCTGTGTAAACGGCGGCTTCTCCGGCCCCGTAGTCTCCTCCTTCAGCGCATCATTTTCCTCCCGAGATTCCTCTCGCTCAGCTTCTCTCTCCTCTCGGGACTCAAGCAGATCCGCCTCCCTGTCATCTCGCTCCGAAACACGCGAGTCCTCTCAAAGCAATAGTAGTATCCGCACCGATGCCGCTCAGGTAACCGCCCGAGCTGTTCTACCAGTGCAGAAGCGAGCAATTACAACGGAGGTTACTCCGGGCTTGACTTGTATTGGTGATTCGGCGAGGTCACTTGCTGGACTTGATAATAGTGGAAGTGGTGGAAGTGGTGTTGGAACCAGTATCACTGTTTCTGGAAGTGGAACGGGGGCTACTGTGATTGGGACTAGTACTAGTAGTTCGAGGGCTGGAGGGGCTGTTATTACTAAGGCACCGGTTTTGGTTGCTGGTGCTGCGGCTTACGGGGCCATGTGAGCATATTTACTTTCATTTAAGAAATGAATGTGTAATATGGACTTGAGATTTATTTGATGGCATATGGAGAAAGTTCGTGTTCTCGTCATAGATCAACTGTCAGAAATTAATATAATTTCGCACCACTTGAATGTTCTTCAACGGCCCATTATCAATCTGCATATATCGTTGTTGTTGCCTTCCTAACGTTTCAAAAACGACCAAAATTTGTCATGCTTAAATCTCGATTTGTCTTCGTGTAAACTTCACATACAGCTCCGGTTTCCACCACATCACATGAATTCGACTTTCCCTTTCCCAATCCAGCCTTTTATCTACTAATTCCATATCATGGATAAAATGCATCTTTGCCAACAGGAGATTGGCTTGAACCAAAGCGAAGCTGTTTTTTTACACCAGTCAGCTCACGCGAATTTGCCTCTTGACACATACTTACTTCTTCCCTAGACACGTTCTTGGGCCTAGTGAAAACGGGCGACCAGCTTCTTTCAAGTCTTTGCAGTTCTTGTCAATCCAGCGTTCTGGTTCGAATGAGAATGGGGAGTGGAAATAATCCGGGTTATGGGTAACACTCCATCCACTCGTATCCCCTTGGTTCGCCATGCAACTCACGTGCAGACGTGATCAGAAGTCCGGTCCAAAACTACTTCCATTAGGGTAGGATCACACTAAAATCTAGGTAGTTCTAGACTACGATGCTACCAAACCAGTTTAGGAGTGCCAGGATATAAATTTCTAAAACAAAGGAAATTAAAGCTATTTACACTTATGCCATATATGGTGGTAGTGCGTTTCTTTCCACCTCTCTATCTAATCTCTCCCTTTCCTTTGTATCCTCAATAACTTCCATCTCATGGAATTCTTTCCAACATAGATATCTACTACAACAAATAGGTACGTTGCACTGGTTACACCAGCTCCTTGTTTGCCGCGCGCGAGGTGGGCGTACACCTCCTCGGGGTAATTCAGCTAATTGCTTATCTCTTTACATCCTACACTAATAGTATAAGCGTACGTTAGTAATAGTAGATCGAGTATAGAGGTGGATAGGGTTTCGCCTTCGAGCCTTTGCAATATCGTCTCCTTTATTAAGATAAATAACTTAGCGCGTAGGCTAGAAATCTTCGAGAAGGGAGAGGACAAGGCATAATCGGAAAGCTTTATACGAAGATCGAATACTCTCATCTATCAAAGATTAGTATTTACTTCTTACCTAATTAGGAAACTTACTTCTATTCCAACTCCAAAGTAAATAGGCATTTACTATAGCGACAAGTAGGGTTTTCTACCCATAAAGTAATAAGTAAATCATTATTAAATTTCCGCGTTGTCACCTATTGTTGGTATCACTTAAGGTAATAAGTCTATATAACTTCAGGTTATAAAGCTGTGGTTGCATGAATTTTGCTCTCAATGACCTTTGTACTGGAGTCTTCGTATACCACAGCTTCCTTCATGGTTTCGGTATTTTTGTTTTTCGCCTCTACAAGATGACCAGTTGCATAGGCCAAGATATTGGCAATATTCTAGAAGGGGGTCTCCATGCTTGTCATGGCAAGGTTGGGTTCGTCATTTCGGTGAGAGAAACGGGAAATTCCCGAGCGGAATCCAACCACCACACACACCCTGGTCGACAAAGCAAACTTTGTTGGATTCTTCGGGGTAACCAATCGATCTGCGAGCCATTTGTAGACTTTTTTTCCCTCAAGATATTTCCAATATCCGGTGGGCTTCAACGGAAACATTGAAAATATAGAGGAAAGGGGACATCCAAGAATTGGTGAAAACCACTGAAGAACCTCAGTCGCGTCATTGAACTCAAAAAAATGTGGTTCCTTCCCCCTGTTCCCTATTTTATAAAGCAAAAGCTATGTACTTTTGTACACCGCCTTCTTGATAGTTTAGTTACGGAACGCCCCAAGTCAGTCACAGTCCACGCAGTTTCCAGTTGTCGGAATATACACGACATCCCATCTACAAACTTCTTAGACGTTCTTTGCCACCCCCTCGAAGAGACTATCACCAAGGAGGTGGACGAATATTTTATTCAGAATTGGAATTTTCCAGACTCACATGCTGTTGAGAAATTTCGAGCGGCTGGATTTAGCCAGGTCACATGTTATTACTACCCGCTTGCCTTGAACGATAGAATCCAGTTTGCATGCCGTTTATTGACTCTGCTGTTCCTCATCGATGGTAAGAATATATACTTGGAAATAAATGCGAATTTACTAATTGGTTACAGATCTACTCGAAGATATGTCGTTCGAAGAAGGTAGATTGTTCAACAAAAGACTGATGCCCATTATGCAAGGTATTTGGCCTCCGGATCTAACAATTCCAGCTGAGCACATTTCCTCCGAGCTATGGCAATCGATGAGATTGTGCGATCGAAAATTAGCCGATGAAATCCTCCCGCCGGTCTTTATATTCATGCATTCCCAAACAGATCCCAAACGTGGAGACGATTTTGTTCTCAGCACTTATCTTGAATATCGGGAGGGAGACGTTGGAAAGGCGTAAGTTTCCTCCACCTCAACGTTACTCGTCTAATCTCAAATCTCCAGCCTGCTTTCGGCATTGATGAGGTTCGTGATGAAATCGGAGCTGAGCGCAGAGGAGATTGGATCAGTCAGGGATGTCGACCTCAATTGCGCGAAACATATCTCAGTCATAAACGACATATTAGGCTGGGAAAAAGAAGTGACAAAATCGCGTACTTGTGGAAAGGAAGGCTCTGTACTTTGCTCCTCCGTCAAAGTTATGATGAAGGAATGCACTCTCAGCCACGAGGCTTCCAAACGTGTTCTTTATGGAATGTGCAAGGAATGGGAACTGGTGCATCTAAGCCTCCTAAAAGAGAAAAGTGCTCGTCGTCCAGAAGTGACGACATATTGTATAGGGCTCGGATACCAGATGAGTGGAAGTGAAGCTTGGAGCCGAAGTACGAATAGGCATGCTTGAGGATAAATGTTAGGGAGCGCATGAATGAAACAGATATCTTGTGAAAATTCATTTACCGTTCTAGACTTGTACCCTCCGGTTCGAACAGCGTTACGATGAATCGCCTTCTGTAGCGAGGTGTCACTGTCTCCTTGCTTATATAAGAAATGAGTTATTCGCAAACAGATATCTCCTAGTTGACCATGACCAATTTACAGAAGTGCAAGGGACAGCACAATTTGAGGACAGCAGAGATTTCATGAATACATTAGTTCATGTGCCACTGGCGCCCGGAAACTGTATGGCCAGGGCTCTCTACGAAGGACTTAATTTGTCTCAGTGACAGGAATTATAGGAAATCCTTGCGATTCATGAAGGAAGAGACGTTGGATTCTGACTAGTCCCGCGGTATTCTAAGCCGAAAATGTTTGTCCAACCAAATCCTCGCTTAATTTCCAAAGTTTCTCTGCCTTTTCCGGGTCAGTTGCAAAGTCGGCCAAAGGCTGCAATTGAGAGTCTTCGAGATAGACATTTTTTGTTCCTGTTCTATTGCGTTAGTTGATGGAGACTTTGTTTGTTTTATTGAACCTGTTTACCTTTGAGTTGGGGATCAAGAGCAGCCACTAAAGTTGTGCTAATCCCTTGCGAGATGGTTTTCATGGGCAAGGCGGTGAAGAGCTGCTGGGCGTCATCCTTTGGTATGTGACGCCAGAGATCGGTAGCGATTGCTGCCAAAGGATCAATACAGACCATAGAATGTTACTTTGCGAAAACTTACCTCCTGGGTGAACACAAACCGTCGTTATTCCCTTAGCATTAGTAGCCTTGGCCAGTTGAGCTGAATACAGTAACATTGCTGTTTTGCTTTGACCATAAGCAATTGTTGGAAGATATCCAAGTCCCCATGGAAGTCCGTACGAGTCGCAAAGAGATTTTGCAGGATATTCACTCTCTGGGAGTGGCTTGCCCTCAAAATTGTAATCCGAGAAACGGAAGGGGGAGAAAACGTAGCCCTGGCTGCTGACATTGACAATCCGAGCTCCGCCGTTGTTGACGAGCTTATCCAAAATGCTATTGGTGAATAAAAACGAACCAAGATAATTTGTCGCAAGATGCATCTCAAAGCCTTCTGGGCTGAGAGTTCGTTCGGGTATATTCATAACGCCAGCATTGTTTATGAGAATATCGATGCCGAGTTCCGGATAGGCCATGACTTCAGCTGCTGCAGAACGTACCGAGGAAAAGCTTGTGAGGTCGAACGTGAGGATGCGAGTGGTAACCTCAGGGTGAACTGCGGCCAGTGTTGCTGCGACCGTTTGGACCTTTTCGCGATCTCGTCCGGCCAGAATAATGAGGCTAGGATTCTTGGATGCAAGTGTCTGAGCAAATTGGGCACCCAGTCCGTTTGGGCTTATTCCAGTAATGAGAACTGACAGATTTAGCAATCGTTCTTCTTTACAATCATATCCAGTAGTAGAAACCATACTTGTCTTTTCTTGAATATCATTCGTAAATGCCGAAACAACTTCCTCGCCCTCCGTCGCCTTCGTAAATTGGGAATGAGAGGTCATTGCGAAAGTCGAGCAGTTTGCAGATCTGGGTTCGTGAATGATGAACTCTGCGTAGAGAATTGAGTTGTAAGTTTAAGTGGTGTAATTCACAAGTTCAAGATCTATTAGCACTCTCAAGGGATCAAATAAATAGCTTCAAGTGACTAACGGCTAAAAGCGGTAATGTGTTAGGTGGGGGCCCTGCGGGTCATGTGCAGGCAATGAGTAGCTCCCAAAGTATTTGCGCATAACTCGCTCACTGGTGGTTGGCGGCAATGCAGGGCCAACAAGTAGTGTGACCACCAACCTTAAGCCCAACAGTGAATGCAAGCCTCTTTTACGAAGGCGAGTTCCAGTAGGTCCAATGAAAGGATGTTATGGTGCTGACTCGTAATTGATCCTACAAGCTTCTAGACCCTTTTAGAGCATTGACTGCTTGCAGCGAGCACTTCTCTCCCATTCACGTGGCAACAATCCCTTGTATGATGTTTTCACAAAATGGCTTAATGTTACGGACAAAGATTAATGCGAATTGAAACAAGAACTCATGCTTCCACTGAATTTGTCGCATATGAAAATTGTATTTTGTTCTCCATCATGCTCAGGCTTTCAACCTCCAAGAATGCGACTTAAACGACAAAAGATCTCGGACCCATATTGCTCGAGCGTAATACTACGTGCGTATCTTATTGGGCCTTGATACCTGTTCTCGCCCAAGTGAGACGTCTTTCTTACTATAATTCTACTCGATGGTTTTAGGAGTCTGTTTATATATACTCCTTCTACTAAAAAGGTATCGGTATCGGCTAGTATCCACTGTCCATTTTGGCCAAATTTGCTATATATATTAGAGGTTTAGCCAAGTTCGTTGTCGGAAGGTCCCTCACTAGAATCTACTTGTTGTGCATGACCCGCTGAACTGTTCAATTGTATTAGATCGCGCCGTGATATAATGCTCCGGAGACTAGTCATGATATTTTGAAGTGTATACACCCGGGAAAGTGGGCGTAGGGTAGGTAGACAAGCGCTCACAACACATAGGCTTGTTTCAATCATTGTCCAAAAAATAGCTGGCGCGAATATATCTTGTTTGATCAGCGATTGTGGTTGGGAATATGCGTATACTGGGGTTACTCACAAGTCTGTCGCAAGGACTGTAAATGCGTCGACAACATATACCAAACGTACAATGGCCGTAATTATCTCTAATGCACCGAGAAGAAATATTCCAATCACCGCAAGTTTACGAGCTTTTGGCATTTGCAACTTCCAGACATTATATACCGGGAGAGCAAGGATGGCAACTGGCAGGACAGCATTAGCATGCAGACATGACGGGGAAGGCCAGTTCAACTTACCATCTGTCAAAATATCCGATAATATTCCTGCAGTATACAAAGCTTGTGTATTGACACACGTGTAATCCCCTCGATCCGCCGCCCAGGACCCAGACATCGGGACACACCCCACTTCGACAGTTTAGAATGCGCTTTCTCCAGAGGGGTCGAAGAACGATCTCCGTGAAACTCACATAAGTGTGCTAACTCGAAGGATATCATCCATACCGAAACAAAAGTGATCATGACGAGCACAAGGAGCCCAAAGCTTTTACCGATAAATACTCTCTTGTAATATCATAGAATACTTATTTTTGTAGTCCCAACATATGGGTACCAGAGAAGTTGGGCAGCGTAGTTTGTCTGATCAACGTTTGTTAGATTTGTTTCACCAAGATGTCTCGAAAACAGGATGTCAAAGAATCATTACTTGCCTTTCCAAAAACGACGAACCATGGTCCAAGAATTGGAAAGCCATTTTCTCCATAGATTTGATGCGCACCCAGTCTCCCGAATTGGCAATCTATGTTGGAATATTTAGTCAATAACTTCTGCTCTAGGCCACAACAGGAACCGACATACCAATTATCACGTCTATCGCGAAGCCAATAGCAAAAGCCTAAGCGAATCAGTTTCGAGTTCTAACTACGGAGGTGCGGTGTATTACATACCAAAGCAACAAGAATCATATAATCATCAGCTCCAGGCTCAATTCGTTTGATGAGGCGCGCATGATGTCGTAAAGCAACCGACAGTATCGCCAAAAGTGGTATAGAAATGCAAAGTGCCAGTATAGTAGGGCGTAGGTCACCCATTGGATTCTATGCAAATGAAAAGAGAGTTGTATTAGGGTAAGTGGCTGTGGGAAGCTTGACAAAAATTGTTTTTAAGATAGAGGTTCTGCTGAATTAAAGAATAATTGTCACAGATCAGGGCGGAAAATATAATCGAGGTATCTTTCATGTATTTCCTTTCTTCGCTCGGTTAGAGAAACACTGCACCAACGTGGCGAGGGCAGGGCAGTCGGAAATGTACCAATGTAGAATCATACAACACCACGGCTTGTATGGAAAATCCCGATGGAACACCCGGGACTACATCCTACATCCAGCCGCTGCAGAAACCCCCCGATGCTATTTCATCTTCCCTACCTATTAAATATGTAGGCAGAAATACATGTTGGTTACACGGCGAATATGTGTACGGTAACTGCATTGACCTGTAGCCACATGTGGAATGTTACCTGCAGATCTAGAGTGATGTGAAGAGATGTGTAAACAATTCGTATCTTCTTCTAAATTGGCACAGAGATCGTTCGTTTCAAAGGAGGGTTTAACTAACAGGCTAGAAACATCGCAACTTTTGTACGGAGCACGCCGTGTTTGTTGGAAAGCTTGGGCACAATTATGCCCTTAATTTTGGTGTTGTGATTATTATTTGTGGAACGATTAGGACTTGATTGCACATCGGTGCAAATTCAACGTTCGTGACTGCGGTGCAATATCCTTCTAATATAGATTTTGTTGGATCTTGCATTGTGAGAACAAGGCAACTTCGCCGCTGAAGGATCTACTCTCCATCAATGGTATACATGCGTTTGTTGTAGTTTCGACTATGTTGCGATGGGTTGGAAGCATCCCTACCTATCACCAACAGTTTTATTCTTTTTAAAACTACAAACGCGGAGAAATCAAGTCAAAAGCTCCCATCAAACTTCTGGGCAAATGTTTACTACTCTCGGAATTGGAGATAAAAAGGACGGGAAATATATCTGTCTTAATCAAAGCCACACACCATTCAATTCTGCGTGCGAGAATTGTCGTTCTAAAAAGGTACAATTCCTATATGCCAAGTAACCATTGTTCTCGGCTGACATCTAGGAAAGCTACGTTGTGACCGGAAGCTTTCTGGTTGTAGGAGGTGTTCGGCAAAAGATCTCAACTGCATGTACTCGACAAGATCAAATGCAGGGCAGACAAAACAGGGGTTTACTGATGCCGAAGACACTCTTTTGAACAAATCGATCACCCCCCGAAGCCCAACAGCCACCATAGATACTGTTGAGTCCATGTGGGAAAAGTGCCAGAGCAATCCGGGCCTTTCACATCAGCTGGGTGGACAGGAGCCTTGTCACTCCAGAGACCCGTCCTGCTATACCATTCTATCCGATGAGGCTATCAAGGATTTGGAGAACCAGACAGTAATAAACCTGACGGACGGGATGGACGTTGATGGGGGGGGGTTGAAGGAATTTTGAATCAAGTGGATTGCCAATCTTTTAGTGCAGATGATATATGGCAAGCTCGAGTCGCCTTTCCAAATTCCTCTTGGCTTTCCTGGAAAGAACCGCAGCCCCCACAGAACGGTATCTTACACTCGCCACCCACTGCCTTTGGACCAGAGTTTACAGCCTCCAGTAAGAATAAGACTGAAGTTGTGTTGAAGACTTGTTGGCTGATATTTGGATAGACAGCTATCGAGAACGATACCACCTCAACCAGATGCCCAACGAGGTACCAGGAGGACCTTCTTCTGCATCAGGTACCCGATTCCAAGCCAACAACAGCTTTCCATCATTTGAAGATACAACAGGGGCGTTCGAGGTTGATGAAATACCCCAAAGTTCATCCGAAACCAGTCCTCCCCCGTCTTTGCTCAACTGTCGGTGTGTGGAACGGACGCTTGTGGTTTTGGAAGATATTGAAGCAAAAGTGTGCCATCGGAGGGAGCCAATGGACGCCATTCTTGCGTTCCATAAAAAGTCGCTCGACCACTGTAGTGCTATTCTGGACTGCAAGAACTGCAAGACTATTTCCTGCTTGGTATCCTTATCAATCATGATTTGTGAGAAACTGCTGACAGCTACGAACTTAAGTTTCTCTGGTGTGGAGAGTGTTACAACCTTCGAGGAAGAAAAGAAACTCCAAGGTGTGAACACGGCAAATTTTGCTCCAAAAAAGAGTCCCAGAATGTTCTTGGGCGAGTACGAAATTGAGTCACATGATGAGAGAGCAGTGATGATTTCTGTATTGAGAGGGATATCGGGGAAGAGGATAGCGGGAATTCTGTGTCGTGTTGAGAATCTTGCGCTCCCATACGGTAGACCAACCCAGCTAGAAAGAGTACAGTCTCTTAAACAAAAAATATAAATATTTTTTCGTCCATTGATAAGCAGATGTTCAGGAAGGGTGGTGCTAAAATTAGAAAAGGGAATTGCCGAGCCTTCCAATCATCAAAATTCCAACAGTGACCAACGGCCATCCTATAAGCATCTGTATTTAGGTGACGCATAGCCTCATGTTGTTATATTAGATATTCACTCTTGTGACTAGACTTAATTAGGTTACGCCTAATTAGATTATAAGTCACTCTTGGCTTCCTTCGTAACCTAATTTTCAACCCCACATTATTGAACTCTAGTACCACTTCCAGAATCCACTTACAACACCTCACCATTCTGGCCAGGAACCTCTTGTTAGAAATCAGGTGATTTGGGGGCCAAATCTTGGTGCTTAATAAGCCCTTAGAACATATTTAGACTGTTGGTCCTTATAGACAACTTAGACTTATATCAATTAATCTATTAATACTTTTATCCTCTATTCTTAACAGGTTATAAGCCCGGATTATCTGTAATTGATACTATTAATCCTATATCCTTATCTATATAAAATCTAACGATTTAGACTACTTTCTAGTTAAATCCACCTCTATTACTAGAATCACTAATTTTATCAAAATAGTATCAACACTAGCTACTCTATCCTTATCGTCTATTACAAATCTACTTCGGACGGTATCTACTATATTTTCAAAGCTTATTATTAAGACTCGTTATACTACTGTTCTTAGTATAAGCCTTGTAGTTTTAAACTAGAATAACTATACCCTTTAGAAAGCTACTATTAGAGAAGCCCTCTATAGTATCTGTGGACTTGCTATTATCGACAAAAGCAAAGACTACGTTATATACGAAAAAGACTAAGTTCTTTACTAAGACTTTGTCTCCTAGTATAACTAAGTAGTAGTATATCTTACTAAGTTACTTAAGAGCGAGATCCTTAAAAAGCTTAAAGAGGATAACCTTAAATAACTAAATAAGATATAGAACTATCTAAAGAGATTTAACCCTTCTTAAGATATTACGTTTATAGATAGCGTTAATAAGAAACTTAGAGCCTTATACTAGGACTAGAATATTAAACGATTTATCGACTTTTACTAAAGACTTTAATAGTACTATATATTTCTTAAGAACTCTACTACTCTAATAACTAACTAGAATATAGTAAACTTTATATAACTTATTCTACTAAACATAGTTGATTAGTAGAATACTAAGAGAGATATCTATAATATCAGTTCAGATGTTAATAAAGTAGTAGATATCTATATCTAAACAGAATAAGACCTTAATTCTCTTAAATCCTAAGTTCTACTTAAAACTTCCTCTAATAGCCGTTAGTAGAGTCTGCTAGCCGAATCTGCTACTAGATAAGCAACGTATATAAATATATAAGGAAACAGTTATAGAGGAAGTAGTAAGTCTAGAGGTCGTAGATAAGGAAGAGGTCGAGGATATTATAGTAACCGTAGTAACTAAGGAAGTTATTAAAGCTATCTATATATAAAGAGACAAGCTTAGAGAGATAATATCTATAAACACTACTAATATAAGAGATACTAGAAGAGAGACTATAAGGACTTCTATAAAATCTAATAATACTAGATAGAGAATAAAAAGTATTTTACTTTAAAGTTAAATAGTACTCTAGTAGCTAGTAAAGCGTACGAAATTAAAAGCTCTTAAAACTATTATTATTCTTTATCTAGTAAAAGTGTCTATTATAAAATTAATATATTAATAACCTTATAAATTCTAAACTTTTAAAGTACTTAGCTCTTAGACTTAGAAGTAAATCGTTACTTTAGCTACGATATTAAGAACTTTCCTTAGCTAAAGAGATAGTATAAACCTAGGAAAGTAGGTAATACTAGTAGAAAAGTATATAATATAATCAGCTATAGAATAATCTAAATTATAACTCTAAAGTGTTATAGCGCTGGTCTAAACCTGGTTCAAACCTGGCTTATAACCTAGCACGTGACTTAGGAATCTAACTTAGTAGGAACTCAGTAATAAGATAGTTCGATAACTCGTATAAACAAGTAGATATTACGCTTATATAATAGAATAGTACTATTAAAAGTACTATTAAAAGGCTTATTATAGTTAGTAAAGAAAACCTCTTTCTATATAAAAGTCTTTTAACTCTAGCTATATAACTAGTATTACTCTTCTAGATAGAACTATAGCTTTAAATTCTTAGAATTATATATATATACTCTTTTGTAACGAAACTCAAACGAACTAAACAAAGATGACTAAGTCTCGAAGGTTGGTATATAGTAAGAAGTATGAATGCGCTGGGTTGTTCACTTAGAAGTGAACTCGTTACTTATATTAAAGATATTAAATAAGATGATAAGATTAATAACTAAAGTTAAGCACAAAGCTCCTATCTAGGTAGTAGACGTGCTAGTATATATAGAACCCTTTGTACCACCTAGATCCCTATATAAGCCTAGATCCCTAGATCCCTTTAGATCTCTTAAGGGATCTAACAGGATCTATTACGTAACCTCTAACAGTTATCTAATAGTGAGATCCTAGAATACCTAAATGCCTTTATATTACTGATTCCCTCTTATACTACCTTCCATTTCCTAGATATCGTACCTTATCCTGTTAGAGCGCTGTCTAGACTACTTACCACGTATAACGTGATTTGTGATACTATCCCCTTCTTAGCCTAGCGTGTCCTCACGCTTAAGTATAAGCTAAGGAACTCGGTTAAGGTGTTAGCGGCATCCTTTCCTTTCTATTATGTCCTACCTTATATAGAAGAAGAAAGAAGAACGTATACTTCTTATAAAAAGTATTAAAATAGTTTATAACGAAATATTACTATGCTCTTACTATGCTTCTTAAAAGCGTAGATGTTTTATAGATTCCTCCTAATCTTCTCGATGTTCTAAATACGTTTAGTTAAAGCTAAAATATAATAGTATCGATAATGCTTAGGAGAAAAACGTTCCCCGCGCCAGCGACTAGGCCTCTATCGAAAAATAAGAGGAGAAGCTAGAGAGAGAGGAGGAGGAGGCGATGGCGAGGATTCTGCGGTTACGAAAGCAGAAGGCCTTTCTAAAAGAAAGGCAGCGTAAAATGTCTTATCGAGGTCTTCGTTTTCTTAACGAACTTAACACTACTAAGGAGGCAGAAAAGAAAGAGAAAGAGGAGAAAGAGAGAAAGGAAAAAGAATAGTAAGAGGCGGAGGTTGCCTACCTAGCAGTCCTACCTACTCTTGTTGGTTCCTAATCCGAGATAGGTCTTAACCTAGCCTTCCTCGAAGCCTTTCCTTTAGACTATAAGATGTAGGTAAACTTAGGTTTTGTTAGTAGAACTCCTAAAGTTCCGCTAAGCAACGGTTAAGGTTGCTTTTTAGCTCCTAAGTGTTTTCTAAGTATAGGTAATCTAACTACTTAATTAAATACTTAACTTGTTCTCTAATAAGTTTATAGTTAAGAATCCTCTCGACTTTGTATTTAGTGTTTAGGTTTACTAGTTGAATTTCTATAAGTAGAGCTAGTAGTACTCCTAGTAGTGCTAGTTCGAGTAAGGATATATAGAATACTAGGTAGATGTTTATTATCCTTAGTAGTACTAATTTATAGTTTAAAGGTCCTTTAACGCGTTTGATTTTAAATAGTCTGAGTTTTTTATAATCTAGTTTATTACTTAGTCTTTTTATGTTAATATTCTTTTGTACTAAGTAGACTTTATCCCCCTCTTTTAGCGTTAGCTCCTAACTACGTTGTTTATTATAGTAGTATGTATTTCTTTCTACTATAAATTATAGGTTCTCTATAAGTTCCTTGTATAGATTCTTGATTTTTAAGACATAAACACGAGTAAGTTAGTTATTAATGGTTGTAGATAGTAGTTCTTAATACACTGTTAATTTATATCTAAAGTTAGCGTAGAATAGCGTAACAAGTGTTGTTTCCGTTACTAAACTGTTATAGGTAAACTATGCTAAAAGCAGTAGTTCTACCTAGTTGTTTTACTAGTAGTTTATATAATAACGAAGGTATATTTTAACTACTTAATTCATTTATTCGTTTCCTCTATTTATTTATAGGTAAAAAGCTATTGAAAGCTTTCTTTTTATACCTAATTATTCTATAAGAGTAATCTAAAATTTAGAGGTAAAGAGTTTATCTCTGTCTAAGAGTATTTCTTTAGGTAGTCTATATCTTAAGACTACTTCCCTAAAGAATACAAATGCCAATTCCTTAGCTATACTTAACTCTATATATACTATAAGAATTATATACTTTGTAAGTCGTTCTATAATAACTAGGATTATATTATATTTAACTCCTATTATCGAGTCTTTAGATTTTAGTAGTTTAATAATAAAATCTATAGATATTAATTTCTAAGGTATCTATAGTATTAGAGTAGTGTTCATCTGTTTATAAGGAGTATAGCAAGAAGCCTTATTCCTAGTATAGGTATTATATTCTACTATCACTTCCTTAACTATCGCAGATAACCGATTAACATAGTAGTATTATCTTATTCTTTAGAAGGTTCTACGAATTCCTTAGTAACTATAAGCGGGTATAGCATAGTATTCTCGTATAAATTCTTTTGCATACAAACTAGGAACCTATAGTTTCCCTTTTACATACTAGTTATAACCTTTATACATATTTTAAATTTTATCTATCTATATATCGTTTATTACTACTATCTTATATATAGTAGGTACTAAGTCTTTATTCTTAAGAGTTTTTAAGATTATAATCTTTTTATACTCTTTATTCCTCTTATATCTAGGTTTTCGACTAAGAGTATTAGCTCAAGCATTTAACATTCCTTTTATATGTCGAATAATAATGTCAAATCCTTCTAATATCTCTAACTATCTAGCTAATCGTCTTATCGTAAGTTCCTTAGTTGTTGTAAACGTTCTAAGGTTCTTATAGTCGGATAAAACTATAACTAGGTGTTTTACTAGCTATAAATAAATCCTCTAGTATTCTAAAGCTAATACTATAGTAAGTAATTCTTTATTAAAAATGCTATAGTTTTATTATACTAGGTTAAATATCTTAGAATAATATATAATAGGTATAAGTTTTCCTTTGTTATTTAGCTATAGGTAAACCGCTTCTACTACTATATCTAAGGCGTCTGTTTTAATTATACTAGGCTTTTCTATATCGAAATCATGTAGAATAGGTTCCTCTATAAACTTCGCTTTAATTTTCTAAAAAGCGTCCTCTGCCTATTTATTCTATATAAACTTAATAGCTTTCTTAACTAGTTCTGATATTAGTTTAGTAATCTTTATATAGTCTTGAATAAATAGATAGTAAAAGTTTATAAATCTAAGGAAGGACTGTATATCTTTTACGTTTTCTAGTAACTTTTAGTTTAAGACGTCTTAGATCTTTGCTAGATCTATCTCTATTTTTCCTAGGCTAAATACCTATCCTAGGAAAAGGGTCTAAGTTACTCTGAACTCGTATTTTAAGAGTTTCAACCGAGAGTTTACTTTTATAAGTTGTTATAAAACTTCTTTAACATGTCTCTTATATTCCTCTTCTTTTTCTAAGAAGATTAGGATATTATCTAGGTAATAAATTACTATTACCCTTAGAAGATCTCTTAAAATGTTATTGTTTTATCTTTAATATATAGCTAGTATGTTATAAAGTCTAAAAGGTATAACTATGTATTTATAAAGGCCTGATAGTAAGGTAAATGCTGTCTTTTATTCATCCCTGACTTTTATTTGTATAAGTCTATAAGCGTTTTATTAATCTAATTTCGTAAATCGTACTGCCTTGCCTAACTTGTCTTATAAGTATTAGCTAGATAGCAGTAGATAAGCGTCCTTAACTGTAGCGTGATTTACTTCTCGGTAATCAATATATACTCTTCTGTCTAGATCGTCTTTCTTTTTAACGATAAGTATGTTTAAGGTAATTAATAACTTAGATTTTCTAATATATCCTTTCTTAATATCTTCTTTTATATAACTTTCTATTCTTTATAGACTTTTCTAGTTATATAACCGAAGCTTTTGCTTTAAGAAGTAATAACCCTCTTTTAATTTAATCTTATAATCCTATAAGCGATGTTTTAGTAAGGCTCGCAAGTCTTCTAGGTTTTCGAACAAAGCCCTAAATTCTCTATACTATATAGGTATTTCGTTATCAGCTGTCCTACTAACCTGTAGAGGACCCTGGGCTAGGTGTCCTAGCATCTTAGAAGAGGTGGCGCTAACCTTGTTCTAGCCTTGTAGTTATAATTATAAACCTATATAATTATATCGACTAAAGGTTATTATTCGAGCCTTCTAATTAATATCTAGATTATGTTCTCTAATCTATAGTATACCTAGTATCGCTTCCTTACTTCCTATTTTAATAATATCGAATTATATATCTAAGCAGTGTTCTTTAATAGTAATACTTATTAGAATAGTTTGCTAATTAATAATTCTATCCTAGTATATAACGTCTGTTCTGTTAACCACTCCTAGACAGTATAGCTTTATATCTTTGATTAGGACGTTTAGCTTCTTCTAAGCTACTAGGAAAAGAAAATTACCTGTTACTTCTAAATTAATTAAGACTCGAAGTTCCTTTCCTCTTATCTTCGCTGTTACTATAAGTTGATTTTCTCTAGAGGTAGCGTTTAATTCTCTAATTGTCAGTTAGTAGAGCTCTTTCTATACTAACTCCGTTTCTTAGTCTATATTATATTTATTTATCTCTTAGAAGATTATACTAAATAACTTCCTACTTTATAATTCCTAAAATATTACTCCGACTTTTCTAACTAAAGCGACTATAGTATACTAGCTTCCTATTTCTAGTATAGCTTCCCTATTATCAGGTAGCGTATCTAAAAAACTAGGTTTAGGGCGTCTTATAAAGTCGTTAGGACCCTGCTATTGCTATTTGCTGGTTTCTTCTTATAGATCTACGACTATCTAAATATCTCCTATCTTAGGTGTACTAGATAGTTCGCTAGATACTGCTTATTCTGGTCTAGGTTCTTTAAATTCAATAGTTTCCCTTCTAGTAATAAGGCTTACTAAAGTTATTCTATCTCTTTTATTTTAAACTATTTTATAGGTAGTTAAAATAGTAAGGTTGATTCCTTAAGTAGAATATAGGCTCTAAAAATTATATTTCTGGTTTTCTATATATACCTATCTATTCCCTCTTTTAAAAGTTCTAATAAATACCTATATCTTGCCTTATTTAAGCTTATATATTCTAGGATCTACTTTTAACGAGTCGGATATCGATTCTGACGACTCTAACGAACTTATCGATAGTAACAATTCGTATTCTACCTGAAGGGGTAATTTATACTCTATTTCCGACTATGTATTATAATATTCTTCGAGTAATAGATCCCTATTGTCATTAGTGTCTTGTACCTTACTAACTTATAACTTAATTCCTTTGTTTAGCTATAAGTATATAGCGCCTGCTGTTATGTCTACAGCGTCTGTTTCAATTTATGTACTATAACCTCTGACCTCGAGTTCTTCGTCTGTAAGTTCGATTTTTTCTAGTAAAGCTACTTCTTTTTAGATAGTAGTATTAGCTTATTTCTTTTTAGAGTCTTTCTTCTTACTACACTTATTTACTCTATAGCTAGGAAGACCATAGTTATAATATAAGTTCTACTCGCGTCGACGATTTTACTCTTTCTAAGATAATCCTCCCTTCTAGGAGTTTTCTTTCTTAGATTCCTTTTCTAGAACCTATAATTTCTAAGTAGTATTAATTTTTATAGGATTTCTACGATCTTTTCGTCTACTCTTTCTATGTCGATAACTATAACTTCCTTTCTTCTCTAGATTTCTTTTATAAATATAGTTATCGATCTTAATTACGTTATTTATTAATTTATTTAATATATCTAGAAAATCCTCTTATACGATTTTATCCTTTATATTATCCTTAAGTCTATAATAGAATTGTTCATGTAATACTTTATTGTTCTATCCTATTCATATAGAGTACTATTGAAATTATAAGGCGTACTTAGTAGCTGACCCCTTCTACTTAAGTGTATATAAAGCTCTAACTACCTTTTTCTTTATATTAACATCCTTGAAAGCCTAGTTAATTCCCTCTCTAAATCCTTGAACATTCTTAAACAAATCCCTCGTTTTTTTAGACATCTAAAGAGAGACCTTTCTATTAGCTGTCTTATTTATCTAGTAATCCTCTAAGTGCGGTTCTAACCAGTTATAGGCTGTCTCTTTAAGATAGGTAGATAACTATATAACCTGGTTAGTTTTACTTAGAAACTAGGTATAATAAAAACTTAAGTAGAAGGAAGCTTTTATTAAGAATTCAACTAGCTTCTCAAGCAAGCTATCGAACGGCTTTAGAAGAGGAAGTTTCACTTCTTCTCGAAGAGTAGTAACTGGTGTAACTGGTGCTACTAGGGGGTCCGCAGCTGGCCTTAGTAGGGCGGTTCTTAGAGTAGAAGAGGTTACTAACATAATAGTAATCTTACTTCTAAGCTAGTACTTAAAGTATAACGAAACTTAAACGAACTAAATAAAGATGACTAAGTCTCGAAGGTTAGTATATAGTAAGAAGTATAAATACGCTAGGTTATTTACTTAGAAGTAAACTCGTTACTTATATTAAAGATGTTAAACAAGATAATAAGATTAATAACTAAAGTTGAGTATAAAGCTTCTATCTAGGTAGTAGATGTGCTAGTATATATAGAACCCTTCGTGCTACCTGGATCCCTATATAAGCCTGGATCCCTAGATCCCTTTAGATCCCCTAAGGGATTTAACGGGATCTATTACGTGACCTCCAACAGTTATCTAATAGTGAGATCCTAGAATACCTAAATGCCTTCGTATTACTAATTCCCTCTTGTGCTACCTTCCATTTCCTAGATATCGTACCTTGTCCTGTCAGAGCGCCGTCTGGACTACTTACCACGTATAACGTGATTCGTGACATCTTTATACCTTTGTCTTTAGTTATAAATTATAACATTATTTAAAGCTTAACTATAACGAAACTTAAACGAACTAAACAGAGATAACTAAGTCTCGAAGGTTAGAATATAGGTAAGAGGTTTAGATACGCTGTTATATTTACTTAGAAGTAAACTCGTTACTTATATTAAAGATATTAAATAAGATAATAAGATTAATAACTAAGTTAAGTACGAAGCTTCTATCTAGGTAGTAGACGTACTAGTATATATAGAACCTTCGTTCTCCTAGTATATTACCTATATCGCTTATATTACTTATATCGCTCGCGATTACAGCGATTAGGGCGATATAAGCGATCACGTTATATAACTATATATAACTTCTAATAGTCTTATAATAGTAAGATTCTAAAATCCTTAAATACCTTCTATATTTACTAATTCTCTCTTATACTATCTTCTATTCCTAGATGTTATACCTTATTCTATTAGAACGCTGTCTAGACTTACTTACTATATAAAACGTGATTTGTAATACTATCCTCTTCTTAGTCTAGCGTGTCTTTACACTTAAGTATAAACTAAGAAATATTATCAAAAGGCTAGTAACTTCCCCGGTTCTATTATATCGTTAACACCTCTCTTAAAAGATAGACTTAAATAATATAAAACTCTTAATACTCTCTATATTAAACGTACTAGATACGAAATAATTCCTTATACTCGTTATATTAATATAAAGACTAGCCGTCGATATATTAGTATTACTAGTAGCTCTAAATGTTCTAAGTATACTAGAAAAGGCAAATCTTATAATATTAAGAAGTAAAACCAAATACTCTTAATTTTTAAGTAAGTATCTCTTAATACCTAGAAGCGACGGTTAGAATAGGAGAAGGAAATAGCTTATAAGGTTTAAGAAGAAGCTATATAGAAAATCCTCTAACTATAGAAATAAAAACGCTTTCTTACTAAACAGGAGTAAGAGATACTCCGTCGTAGTCTTACTAACTTATAAGAGCTTGATAAAGCTAAAGAGAGAGAAAGAGAGAAGAGGGAATAGAAAGAGTAGAGAGAGGTAGAGGTTACCTAGCTAGTAGCCTCTTCTGTCTCTAGCGGCCTCGCTTTTGATATTAAGCCTTCTCTCGACTTAGCCTTTCTTAAAGCCTTTCCTTCTAATTATAAGATATAGGTAACTCTAGGTTTTAGTAGTAGAACTTCTAAAGTTCCTCCTAGTACTAGTTAAGGTTTTCTTTTAGTTCCTAAGTATTCTCTAAATATAGATAATCCTTCTATTTAATTAAATACTTAATCTTATCTCTAATAATCCTATAGTTAAGAATCCTCTTAACTTTATATTAAGCGTTTAAGTTTACTAGTTAGATTTCTATATATAAAGCTAGTAGAGCTCTTAGTAGTACTAGTTTAAGTAGAGATATATAGAATACTAGATAGATATTTATTATCTTTAGTAGTACTAATTTATAATTTAAAGGTTCTTTAACCTATTTAATTTTAAATAGTCTAAGTTTTTTATAATCTAATTTATTACTTAGTCTTTTTATATTAATATTCTTTTATACTAAGTAGACTCTATCTCTCTCTTTCAGTATTAGCTTCTAACTACGTCGTTTATTATAATAGTATATATTTCTTTTAGCTACGAACTATAAGTCTTCTACTAGTTCCTTATATAGGCTTTTAATTCTTAAAACTTAAATATAAGCGAGCTAGTTATTAATAGTCGTAGGTAATAGTTCTCGATATACTACTAATTTATATCTAAAGTTAGCGTAGAATAGCGTAATAAGTGTTATTTCTATTACTAAACTATTATAAGTAAACTATGTTAAGAGTAGTAGTTCTACCTAGTTGTTTTACTAGTAGTTTATATAATAATAAAGATATGTTTTAACTACTTAGTTTATACGCTTATTTCCTCTGTTCGTCTAAGAGTAAAAAGCTATAGAAAGCTTCCTTTTTACACTTAACTGTTTTATAAGAGTAGTCTAGAACTTTAAGATAAAGAGTTTATCTCTATCTAAGAGTATTTCTTCTAGTAGTCTATATCTTAAGACTACTTCTTTAAGGAATATAAATACTAACTTCTTAGCTATACTTAATTCTATATAGAGTACTAGAATTATATATTTTATAAGCTATTCTATAATAACTAGGATTAAATCATATTCGACTTCTATTATTAGATCTCTAGATTTTAGTAATTTAATAATAAAATCCTAAGAAATCGATTTCTAAGATATTTATCGTATTAGAGTAGTGTTTATCTATTTATATAGTATATAGTAGAAAGCCTTATTCCTAGTATAAGTATTATACTCTACTAATACTTTCTTAACTACTCTCGATACTCTATTAATATAATAATACTATTTAATTTACTAAAGTATCTAACGAATTCCTTAATAACTATATACTAGTATAAAATAGTATTCTTTAATAAATTCCTTTATATAAAGAGTAGAAATCTAGAGTTTCCTATTCTTATAACGTTTTTCTTCTATTAGAAACTCTTATACTTCCTTTTCTTAAGCCTAGTAGATTTTCTCTCTCTATAGGTTAACTTCTTTTAAAACTATAACCTTATAAAATATTAAAGCTAAATCTCTATTCTTAAGAGTTTTTAGGATTATAACTTTCTTATATTCCTTTTCTCCTTTATACTCGGGTTTCTAGCTAAGAGTATTAGCTTAAGGATTCGATATTCTATCTATATAATATATAATAACGTCGAATCCTACTAATATTTTAGACTATCTTACTAATTATTAAGTTATAAATTCCTTTATTCTTATAAATATTCTTAAATTTTCGTAATTAGATAGAATTATAACTATATGTTTTACTTCTTAAAGGTATATCCTCTAGTATTCTAAGGTTAGTACTATAATAAGTAATTCTTTGTTAAAGATACTATAGTTCTACTATACTAGATTAAATGTTTTTAAGTAGTATATAATAAGTATAAGCTTCTCTTTATTATTTAGTTATAGATAGATTATATCTATTACTATATCTAAGGCGTCTATTTCTACTATACTAGGTTTATCTATATTAAAATCGTATAAAATAGGTTTTTCTATAAATCTTACTTTAATCTTTTAAAAAGCCTTTTTAGTATATTCTTCTTAGATAAACTTAATAGCCTTTTTTACTAGTACTAATATTAGTTTAGTAATCTTTATATAATCCTTAATAAATAGACAGTAGAAGTTTATAAATCTAAGAAAGAACTATATATCCTTTATATTCTCTAGTAATTTCTAATTTCGAATATTTTAGATCTTTACTAGATCTATTTCTATTTTTTCTAAGCTAAATACCTAATCTAAGAAAAGTGCTTAAGTTACTCTAAACTCGTATTTTAAGAGTTTTAACTAAGAGTTTACTTTTATAAGTTATTATAGAACTTCTTTAATATATCTCTTATATTCTTCCTTCTTTTTTAAGAAAATTAGAATATTATCTAGATAATAGATTACTATTACTTCTAAAAGATCTCTTAGAAGATTATTATTTTATCTCTAATATATAGCTAGTATATTATATAGTCTAAATAGTATAATTATATATTTATAGAGGTCTAATAGTAAAGCGAATACTGTTTTCTATTCGTCTCTAACTTTTATTTATATAAGTCTATAAGCGTTTTATTAATCTAGTTTTATAAATTATACTACTTTATCTAACTTGTCTTATAAGTATTAGCTAGCTAGTAGCGGATAAGCGTTCTTAACTATAATATAATTTACTTCTTAGTAATTAATATATACTCTCTCTTCTAGGTTGTCTTTCTTCTTAATAATAAGTATATTTAAGGTAATTAATAACTTAGATCTTCTAATATATCTCTTTCTAATATCTTTCTTTATATAACTTTCTATTCTCTATAAGCTTTTCTAGTTATATAACTAAAGCTTCTACTTTCTAAGGTTATAACCCTCTTTTAATTTAATCTTATAATTCTATAGACGATGTTCTAGTAAGGCTTATAAGTCTTCTAGGTTTTTAAACAAAGCTTTAAATTCTCTATACTATATAGGTATTTTGTTATTAGCTGTCTTACTAACTTATAGAGGACTCTAGACTAGGTGTTCTAGTATATTAGAAGAGGTAGTACTAACCTCGTTCTAGCTTTATAATTATAAATATAAAGCTATATATTTATAATAACTAAAGGTTATTATTTAAGTCTTTTAGTTAATATCTAGATTATATTCTTAAATCTATAGTATACTAAGTATTACCTTCTTACTTTCTATTTTAATAATATTAAATTATATATTTAAACAGTGTTCTTTAATATTAACTCTTATTAGAATAGTTTACTAGTTAATAATTCTATTTTAGTATATAATATCTATTCTATTAACTGCTTATAAGTAGTATAGCCTTATACTCTTAATTAGAACGTTTAGCTTCTTTCAAGCTATAGAGGAAAGAAAATTACATATTACTCTAGAGTTAATTAAGACTTGGATTTCCTTTTCTCTTATCTTTATAGTTACTACTAACTAATTCTCTTCTAAGGTAGCGTTTAACTTTGCTTTAACGTATTAAACTTCGAAAGATTGATTTTCTTAATTATATTTTCGTCTTTGCTTATTCTTATACTATAGAAAGAATCTTACTCTTTCCTAGTTAGTATATACTACCTTATATATTAATTAGTATTCTACGATTCTTATAGTCTTAGGAATCTTTCTAGTAAATTGTTTTAGTAAGTTTTTATAGCTATACTAGATCTATTTATAACTAGTTTCTATAATATTTTCTATAAACTAAAACTCTTCTATATATAGATAATCTAAAGTAGTCTCTAGTATACTTATCTCTATTTTATAGCTAGTATTATATTTGTTTATTTCTTAAAAGATTATACTAAATAATCTCTTAGTTCTAGGTTTTCGAAATATTACTTCTATAATACTAACTAAAGCAACTATAGTATATTAGCCTTCTATTTCTAGTAACGCTTTCTCTTCGTTAGATAGTATACCTAGGAAACTAGGTTTTAGATATCTCTGAAAATTCCCGAGACTCTGCTATTACTATAAGCTAGTTTCTTTTTAAAGGTTTATAACTATCTATATATCTCCTATCTTAGACTAGCTAGATATCTTAGCCTAACTTTAGATACGTTTAGATTCTTTGAACTTAGTCGTTTCTCTTCTAGTAATTAAGCTAACTATAGTTATTTAGTCCTAGTTATTCTATACTATTATATAGGTTATTAAAATAGTAGAGTTAATTCCTTAAGTAGAATATAGGCTTTAAAAATCAGGTTTCTATTCTTTGATATATATCTATCTATTCTCTCTTTTAAATATTCTAATAAATACCTAAGTCTTGTCTTATTTAGGCTTATATATTCTTAGATCTACCTCTAATAAGTTAGATTCTATTTTCGATAAATCTAATAAACTTATTAATAGTAGTAATTCGTACTCTACTTAAAGAGGTGATTTATAATCTATTTCTAACTATATATTATAATATTCTTTAAAGAGTAGATCTCTATTATTATTAGTATTCTATACTCTACTAACTTATAACTTAACTTCTTCGTTTAGCTATAGGTATATAACGCCTACTATTATATCTATAGTATCTGTTTTAATCTACGTACTATATCCTCTAGCTTCGAGTTCGTCGTCTATAAGTTCGATCTTGTTAAGTAAAACTACTTCTTTCTAAATAGTAGCGTTAACTTATCTCTTCTCTTTAGAGTCTTTCTTCTTACTATACTTATTTACTCTATAGCCTAAGAGGCTATAGTTATAATATAAGTTCTACTTACGTCAACGATTTCGCTCTTCTTAAGAAAGTCCTTCTTTTCTTAGAAAGGCCTTTTTCTATATAGTGTTTACCTTCTTACTATATTTATTAGTATAGCTATACTTCTACTTTCTTAACCTCTTACTCTTTTCTCTATACCTAGAGTTACTCTTTCTAAATTCGTATAGGCGGTTATCTAACTAGACTACCTTCTCTATTATACTTGTAATAGTTTAAAACTATAAGTTTTATTTAGCTATCTTCTTATAAATATGAATTTTTAATCCTCTATAAAAGAGTTCTATAAGAGTAATAGTATTCTATCCTAACTTTGTTCTATAACGTTAGAATTTATTAGTATAATCTATTACTAATCTAGTTTAGTATAAATCTAAAAGCTTATATATAGCGGTCTAGATTATATCGAAGTCTCTAAAGACTTTTCTAATAGTTACTTTAAATCCCTTCTAAGATTTAAATATAATCTTAGTTAATTCTATCTTTCTATCTTTATTCTTGTTTTTAAAGAAATCCTCTAGATATAGCTAAGCCTATTCTAATACCGATTCTCTTAGAATAAGAAATAGCAAAGATAGTTCGTAAGTTAAAGTTGAAATAGATATCTATTAATAGAAGGAATAAGTTAAGTTTCTTACGCTTCCTTTAATACGTATCTAGTATCTTAACTTTAATAGACTTAAGTACTTCGACCTTATAAAGCTCGGGAGCGTCTAGTATACTAATATTATCGTTATCCTTAGCTGGTTATATACTAGTAGATACTTCTCTAGTAGCGCTTCTAGATATTCTTACAACGTTAGTTTAACTAGTACTTAGGCTAGTAGCGGCGGCGAGGGTTGCTAAGGCTATAGTAACTGAACTTCTAAGTAAGTACTTAAAGTATAATAAAACTTAAAACTATCTAACAAGGGTAATCGTTTTAAAGGTTAGTATATAGGTAAGAAGTATAGATATACTAGGTTATTTACTTAGAAGTAAACTCGTTACTTATATTAAAGATATTAAATAAGATAATAAGATTAGTAACTAAAGTTAAGTACGAAACTCCTATCTAAGCGGCAGACGTACTAGTATATATAGAAACCCTTCGTACTATCTAGATCCCTATATAGGCCTAGATCTCTAGATCTCCGTAGATCTCTTATAGAATCTAATAGGATCTATTATATAACTTCCAACGGTTATCTAATAGTAAGATCCTAGAATACCTAAATACCTTTGTATTACTAATTCTCTCTAGTGTTACCGTTCTTTTCCTAGATATTATACCTTATTCTATTAGAGCGCTGTCTAGACTACTTACTACGTATAATGTAATTCGTAATACTAGGCCTCTTATAACTAAGCTGTCTTATTCTTTCTTAATATAGAGGTGTTATTTTCAAGTTTACTATAATCCTCTCTTTCTACCTTATATACTTCCTTCTATAATAGAAGAGCCTCTAAGAGACCTATAACTATAGAGTTTATTAAATAGAATTCCTCTACTATATATAGTATATAGGCTAATTAGCGAGCTAGGTACTAATTAAGGTTCTTATTATAGCCTTTCTACTTAATTCAGTAGTAGAGAGACTTCTATTTCTTATTACTAGTAAGTATCTTTTTAATCTTCTATTTCTCTTCTTTATTTACTATAATTAGTAGAGGTAGTATAACTACCTACTCTAGTAAAGTATTATCTACTACTTTATATAACTTCTTAGAAGCGAAAATAAGATAGACTTTAATAGATATTAGTAGTTATAACTAGAGAGTAGAGCCTACTTCTTCTATAATCTTAAAAGAGCTAGCTATCTAATAATCTAATTTTTAGCTAGGTTACTTAGTTACCTAGTCTTTTTTAGTAATAAAAATTATATCTCTAACGTATTTCCCGGGTGAGCCGATCACCCGGGTAAGCCGATCACTAAAATACTAAAACGCGATACTTAACTTAAAATTAAAATGCTACTACTTAATTAAGCCTAACCCTCTAATAAAGAGGGTCGTATTCTTTTAGCTGTTTAAGCCTTTAATTTAGGTTATTTTAAGAGTATACGAGCTTGTGTTAAAGCCTACGACGTGCCTTATACAACCCTCTACGACCGAATACACGGAATCCCTTTGCGACGCGATACTTCTTCTAATGCTTAAAGACTTACCTCTGAAGAAGAGCGAGCTATTATACGATATATTCTCGACCTAGACTCGCGTAGATTCCTACCTTAGCTAGTAGTTGTTCGAGAAATAGCAGACCTTCTTCTCTTTGAACGCGACGTGCCTCTAGTAGGTAAGAATTAGACTTCTACCTTTATTAAACGCTGTATAGAGATTAAAACGAAATTTAGCCGTAAGTACGATTATAAAAGAGCTTAGTACAAAGACCCTATAGTTCTTAGAGACTGGTTTAGGCTTGTACGAAATATAATTACTAAATATAGGGTTATAGAGGAGGATATATATAACTTCGACGAAGCTAGGTTTCTTATAAGGGTTATTACAACTACTAAAGTTGTTATAAGCTTAGAGTTAAGGAATCGTCTAAAGACTGCTTAGCTAGGAAATAGGGAGTGGGTTTCGATTATATAGGGTATAAACTCGTATAGTTAGGCACTTCCTTCGTTTATTATTTTCAAGAGATAGCACCACCTCTTAGCTTAGTACGAGGAGTTAGGTCTCTTATAAGATTAGGTAATTATGCTAAGTGAGAATAGATAGACGATAAACGAGATTAGATTTAAGTGGATTTAGTACTTTAATAAACATATAAAAGGTTATATAGTTAGGCGATATAGACTCCTTATTCTTAATAGCCACGAGTTATATATTTTAGTTTAATTTCAGTAATACTATTAAGATAATAATATTATTACTCTCTATATACTACTATACTTATCTTATATCCTTCAGCCTCTTGACGTTGGCTATTTTAGCCCTTTAAAGGTATTATATAGTAAGTAGATTAAGAATCTCGTTTGAGTTAGAATCTAGTATATTACTAAGCTTGAGTTCCTTCTTGTATTTAAAGAGGTATTTAAAGCTGTATTTATAGAGCAGAATATCAAGAGTGGATTCCGAGTAACTAGCTTAGTTCTATATAATCCTGAGAACGTGCTTTCTTACCTTAATCTAAGGCTAAAGATACTAACTCCACCCTTTATAAACGAGCTAAACTAGACCCTAAAGACGCTACAGAACGTAATAAAGCTTGGATTCTAGACTACATATCTTAAAAACCGTATTATACGATACTAAGATAGCTCTCCGACATTAATCAACGAGGTATTTGATCGGCTTACTAAGGGAGCTTAAATTATAATACACGGAGCTACTCTTATAAGAGCTGAAATTAAGATACTATAAGAGGCAAATTAGCTTAAAAAGAGAAGGGAGAGAAAGCGAAAGAGGCGTATTTACTAAGGTGGAAGTCTTATAGTTAAGGAAGGCGAGGAAATTATTCAAAGTATTTAAACTTAGTAGGAAGAGAGTGGTAATAATATACAGCGCTAGCGCTTAGAAGGCAAGCGGCGACGTTGTAGTTTATATAATCAGGTTAGACATAATACTCGTATATACGAGGCACCTTAGGAATCGATTAATATAAGTAGCTAGAGGTTTTTTAATAGTATTGTTATAATATATTTAAAGTTGTAGTGTTATTACGTTTTAGTAATCGGCTCACCCGGGTGATCGGCTCACCTGGGAAATACGTTAACTCTAAAATTAACGTCTTATTTATACTTGTTAATATTCTATTCTTTCTTCTACTAAGCTTTTAATATATTTACTTAGCTAACGTCTAGAACCTTTTAAATCGTCTTAGTAACTACTATAGCCTCTTCTTATAATAACCGTTCTTATATATTTAATAGTTTAGGTGTTTACTAATTAAAAGAAGTTCTAGGTAAGTAACTCTTTTATAACTTAAAAGAGAATATTCTAAGAGTACTATAAGATAATACTAACTATATATAATCTATTATTAAGAGGATCTTAGACTAGTTAGTATAATAGTAGTTAATATAAGACTATAAGTACTAGTTAAGATATTGATTTATAATCTTAGTTTATCTATTAGTTTAGATATAATCAGCTATAAACAGCTGAAAACAAATATCTAGGATTTAAGTAAATTCTCTCTAGAAGGTAGTAATAAAATAAGAACCTCTATCTAAGATTATACGTTCTAGAATACTATAGTAGTATAAGATATACTTAATATATAACCTTACTATCTATTTAGATATAATATTCTTATAGTAGAGTATTAAAATAGACTATTTAGATAAGTAGTCTATTACTATAAATATATTATTATAACTATACTTATTAACTAGGAAAGACTTAAAATCTATAGCTATATCTTACTAAGTATATAATAGTACTAGAAGAGGATATAAATAGCTAGGTGTTTTATCTTAAAAGACGTCTACTCTTTAATATTTATAGTAGTTTTATATATATCTTATAATATTAGCTTTTATATTTTACTAGATATATCTTAAATAGAGGATTTAGTAGGTTTTATCTCTTCTAGAGTAGACTAGAAGTATTTAGTTATAAGCTTTATAAATTAGATCTATTTATAAGGTGTTTATATCTAGTACTACTAGATAGTCTTAATAGAGTAAGAGGCCTTCTTCTAAAGTATATAAGGAATCTATATTACTTTTAGCTTAGGCTCTTACTATTTAAAAGATAGTAGTATTATTATTTACTTAGTAAATTCATTTAAAAAGTATAAGTAATTCTTAGAATTAGTCTTTATTAACTAAGACTAACGTAATTAAACTTATTTTAACTCTTAGGTTCTTAAGTATCTCTATATTAACTTACTCTTTTATTAGAAGTATATAAGTCTAGTACTATTCTTTAAGTTTCTTTTCTAAATATAACTTATTTATCTTCTTAGTTAAAGTATCTATCTTTCTATTCTCTTATCTAGATTAGAATATAATAATAAAGTAGTACTTAGCTAATACTTTAGCCTATATTACTTAATAAGCTATAAGTTACTTAGTAGTTATAAAGTACTTAAGCGTCTTATAATTAGTATAAATACAGATCTTCGAATAAGTACTTTATACCTCTAGCCTCTATTTAACAAGTAAGTATATAATAGTAAGTAGCTCTTTATTATATATTTTATAGTTATACTTAATAAAGAATATAGTCTTACTAAAGTAGACTACTAGATACTATTTACTATTAGTATATTATTATTATAATACTCTAGTAATAATTCTATCTAAAGTATCTATTTTAATTATTATAGAAAGGTCTAGAGAGTAGTAGTAGAGAATTAGAATAGAAGTAAGTACTATTTTTAATTTCCTAAATATATTTTAGTAACTTTTATTAAAGTTAAAAGGTATATTATTTCTTATTAAATATACTAGTAGTTTTATAATAATACTATAGTTTTAGATAAACCTTTAATAGAAGTTATAAAAACTAAGAAAACTTTATATACTCTTTACTATTTTAAAAGCTTACTAGTTTTATATTATTAAGACTTTTTTAGAATTAATCTTAATACTATTAGTATTAATAATAAATCTAAGATATTTAGTCTTTTTAATATTAAATTTATACTTCTTAATATTAACTTATAAACCTATATCTTTTAGATATTAAAAGACTTTTTAGGTATATTTCTTATATTTAAGAATATTTAATAAATAAAGAAGAATATTATCTAAGTAGATAGAATAGAAATTATCTAGATAATTAAATAAAATATTATTTATATAATATTAGTAGATTAATAGACTATTTACTAAACTAAATAGTTGAACTTTATATTTATAGGTTTTATAATATATATAAAAGATAGTTAATTTTTTAGCTAATAGGTCTATTCTAATATAGTAGAAGGTTTACTAGATATTAAGTTTTATAAAAATATAAGCTTAACTAATATATATAACGTAGTATACTAGAACCTTGTAATTATTAGAACCTTGTGAATTTTTTCCTACTCTACTACTTTAAAATATAATAAAACTACTATAATATATTAAATTAATTAAAACTACTTAGAATCTAATAAACTAGATGTATTTATAACTTCTTAACACGTTCGTATATTATAACTAGTTTTTCTATAAGTACTACAACGTCGCTAGGTTGTTTATCCTTTATCTTCTCTACTCTCTCTAGAGCACTTATTACGTCGAACCTGCTCCTCTGTATTCTTCTAAGCTAATCCGTTCTATATATCCTCTATAGTATATATACCTCCTTCTTAGACACAGGTTATTTTAGCCCTCCGGCGTTTGCTAAGAGCTTTATTTACTATTCGAAGTATATAGACCTTAGCTAATAAGAGGGTTACCTTATAGACTAATCGCTCTATACCTTTTACTAATAAAGTGATTGTCTAGAAAATAGGTGTTAGCGAGCTTCCTTAGTAATAAGTAATACGATCCTTAATAAGAGTTGATTACAAAAGAGCTTTAGAAGAGTTATAAGGAGTCTAGGAGACCTAAGGGGTAGCGTCGGCAGAGGGGGGTCTGGTAAGTATAGGAGTCTATAACTTGATATTAAGCTTTAAGATCATAGTCTAGGGTTCTAGAGACACTAGACCAGCTCTATAGAACCTAGCTTTAGCGTTTTAAGTTGTTATTAACTGGTTATAGACTATATAAAACGTAAGAAAGAACTCGACCTTAGTAATATAGTTTATATAAGCCTTGATAAACGTCTCGATTTAACGCCTATATATATGTTTAAGAATACTAAAACACCTAACATCGAGTAGCTAGCTTAGATAAGACGAATAAGGAGGTAGGCAAAGAGTAATAATATTATATAACTTGTAATACTCTTGGAATACTACCGATTTATAACTCTTATATCTATCTAGAACTAATATTCGATATAGCCCTTTTATATAACTACGAGTATACTTATTAAAGTGTTCTAGCTATTCTAAGCCTGTCTTATTATTAGTCTATCTATTACTAGTTAGTTTAATAACCTAGTTGTTAGGAAGACCGCTCTTAGTATACTAACTAGTAAGGTGATTTTTCTCTTAAACTACTAAGAATAAAGGGATACTTGAACCCTCTCTATTAATATAGATAATTACTATAGCTTATTCTTAATTACCTAGCTAGACAGCCTTATCTCTACCACGTCGATCAGCGCGTATAATAACTATTCTAGCGTAGATAACACCTATTATAAAACCAGTCTTATTAAAGTTATAGAAATCGCAGTCTTAGATCCTATATTTCGCTTATATATTCTCTACTAGTCAAAACCACGTACTAATTAGCTTAGGATCTTTATATAAGGCTCTTTAGAAATCGTAAACGCGATTAAAACACGTCTTTAGTTCTAGACGTCGTTGTATAAATCGTTATACCTAGTTCTTTCTAACGCGTTATCCTTTATATAACTTAAGTATATAATTTACTATATCTTCTATACTACCTAGCTGGGGCGTAAAGCCTCTCGTATCTAGATCAAGTATATTTTAAATAATTACCTCCTCTTCTATTATAGTTATTTTATAATTTACTAGCCAGCGTTTACTAAGAGTAGTTCAACCAGCTATTCTATTAGTAAGTGTAGAATAAGAGACTCTATATAGCTTCGTAGCTTTACTACGGTTTATTTATTTAGATAATTAAATAGCTTTAATAGCTAGGATAATTCGAGCTTCTTAGGTTTAAGATTCTATTAGGTAGTTGTTAAGAAAACGCGTATTAAAGTTAGAGATAGTAGAGTAGAGAGAAAATTCACAAGATCCTAATAATCACGAGGTCCTAGTATACTACGTTAAGTATTTTATTAATTAGAGATAGAAGATAATAGTTCTTATAAGTAAGGTTATTAAGTTTCAAGAAATTAATATAAAACCGTAACCTTCTATTTACTTTTTTAATAAACAGAACTAGAGTAGTAAAAGATAATTAACTATACTTAATAAACTTTTTATAAAGATTTTCTAAGATACATTCCTTAGTAGTAAGTAGCTCTTCTATTAATATCTTATATAAAAGAGAATATCTAAGAGTATTTAAACTTTTAAGCTTAATCTTATAGTTATAATACTAATTAGATAGAAGAGTATCTAAAGTAGCCTTAGAAAACACTTCTTTAAAATCTCTATATTTACTAGAAATAGCTTATTTAAAAACTAAAGCTAAATTTTAATTAGATATAACTATATTAATTTTATATAAGCTTATAGTAAATATTTTACTATTCTCTTAAAGTAAGTAGTAATATATTTTTATAATAGAGATAACGTGGTTTATTAGTACCTTGCTAATATTAGTACCTCGCTACTTTTCCTCTTATTATTTACTCTCTAACTTTAATACGCGATTTCTTAACAACTATAATATCTATTTAAACCTAAGAAGTACGAATTATTCTAGCTATTAAAGCTATCTAAACTACTAAAAGACTTAACTCTACAACTACTACGAAACTCTATAACGTATTACGTTCTATACTTCGAGATAAAATAAACAGACGAACTACTCTTAGTAAACGCTAACCTTCTAATTAGAAATTAACTAAATTAGAAGAGTTAGTACTTCTTTAATATATACTCGACCTAGATTCTAGAGAGTTTACGCCTCGGTTAGCTAGTATAGAAGATATAGTAAATTATATTCTTAAATCGTAAGAGAAGAAACACGTCGAGAAGCTCTAAGCGTATTAATTCGTACAACGATAACCAGTTTTAAAGACGTGTTTTAATCGCGTTTATAACTTCTAAAGAGCCTTATACGAAGATCCTAAGCTAATTAGCACGTGGTTTCGACTAGTAGAGAATATAAAGACAAAATATAGCGTTTTAGATTATAACTTCTATAACTTCGACGAGACAGGCTTTATAATAGGTGTTATCTGCTTTATAATAGTAGTTACACGTGTTGATTAGTATAGTAGAAGTAAGGCAGTTTAGCTAGATAATCGGGAATAGGCTATAGTAATTGCTTATATTAATAGCAAAGGTTAGAGTATACCTCTATTTTTAGGAGTTTAAGAGAAGAATTATCTTACGAATTAGTATACTAAGAGTAACCTTCTAAACGATTAAGTAATTAAACCTATAAGTAATAGATAAACTAATAATAAGACGAGTCTAGAATAGCTATAACACTTCGATAAGTATACTACTAGTCGAGTAAAGAGTCTATACTATATACTAGTCCTTAATAGATATAAGAGTTACGAATCCGCTGAATTCTAAGAGTATTATAAGGTATATAATATTATAACTCTTAGACTACCTTCTTACTCTTTTTATTTAACCTAGCTACTCGATATTAGATATTTTAGTATATTAAAACGAGCGTATAGTTATTAAATTAAGACTTTTATTAAGACTTATATTAACTATATTACTAAGGTCGAGTTCTTTCTAGCTTTTAAAGCAGTGTATTTAGAGTTAATAATAATCTAAAACGCTAAAGCTAGATTCTATAGAGCTGGCCTAGTACCTTTTAACTCGTAAGCAGTTCTTTTAAAGCTTAACGTAAGGTTATAGACTCTAACTCTCTCTCGGCTGTCTAGTACTAACTCTCTCTCTTAGGTGTCCTAGACCCTTTCTAACCTAACTAAAGCTCTTTTATAATTAACTCTTATTCGAAATCGAATTACCTGTTATTAGAGAAGCTCGCTAACCCTACTCTTTAAGACAGTTATTATATTAGTAAAGAGTATAGAGTAAATAGCCTACGAGATAACTCTTCTATCTACTAAGGTATATACTCTTCGAGTAGTAAATAAAGCTCTAAGTAAACGCTATAGAGCTAAAAAGACTCGTATCTATTAAGAGAGTACACTTATAGTAGAGAATATATAAGATATTTTAGTCTAGAAGGATATAGATAAGCAGGTACAACGCGACTTATATATAGAGAGTAGTAATTAGAAGGAGAGGCAACTGTCTAGGCAGTACTATAGTACTTATAGAAAAGCTGGTTATAATACGTAAACTTACTAAGAAGATATAGATATGTCTAGTTAATTAGAATCTAATTAGTTTTAATAAATTTTATAGGTTATAGTTGATTTATTATATAGTAAAGTAAATTATAAGAGGAAAAGTAGCGAGGTACTAATATTAGCAAGGTACTAATAAACTACGTTAGCTAAAATATTAATTATAAAAGAAGGTTTTATTTAAGAAAAGAGCTTTTAATAGTATATTAGTATAAATACCTTCTTTATAATCCTTTTAAGTTCTCTCTTTATAATTTAGTATTAGGATTATAGTAAGGCCTTATAACCTTCTCTACTATATATAGTTAGTATATAATTAGTAGAGATAGTAGTAGTATTAATTTCTAGATAATCTATATTTAGTTCTAAAAGTCTTCTATTTATATAATATTACTTACCTATTTTTATAGCTTAATTATAAGTATTAGCTTTATCTTAGTAAGAGAGTATAGAGTTCTTTAGATATATAACATCTTATAGAAGAGAGGTTAGTTACTAAGCTAAAAAGTAAGACTTAATATTTAATAGTTAAAGTAACTTCTAATAACGTATATATATAGCGAATAATATAAACAAGCGAATAATATAGTAAAAACCTATATAAAAAATATCTATACGTAACTGTATACTTTCTTTATTTGTAAATAAAAAATATTAAAATTAAAAATTTAGTTTTATTATTATATAAATAAATAGGATTTTAATTTTCAAAAGCTTACTAAGCTTATTAGCTAATTCGCTTAAAATTACCTCTGTATTTATGTTTTTTTATTTGTTTTCTTAATAACTGAGTAATTATAATTAATAAGCTTTTAAAAATTAAATCCTATTTATTTATATAATAATAAAACTAAATTTTTAATTTTAATATTTTTTATTTATAAATAAAGAAAGTATACGGTTACGTATAGATATTTTTTATATAGGTTTTTACTATATTATTCGCTTGTTTATATTATTCGCTATATATATACGTTAGTTTATATTAATATTAATATAAAAGTATTTAAAGAACTTTTAACTAAGAATAATATTATATAAACCTAAGTTTAAAAGAATAAAAAGTATATTAAAGAATTTATAACTATTTAAGATATAATTTAAAAAGAGATAGTATATAGCTTTATTATTAATCTCTCTATTATATTTATAAATCTTTATAAAGATAAGAAGTCTTTTAGTTTTTAAGTTATAAAACTTTATAAGTTTATAACTAAGTTATATATTTATAAAAGAAAAGGTATTTACTTTAAGATTACTAAGAGTAGTAGTTTATATACTAAATCTATTAATAGTTATTATACTAAGTAAAGTAAACACTTTTCTATTAATTAGTAACTATAAATTAATCTTAGAGAGATTAATCTTATATTTACCTAAGAAGGAGTCTTCTCTTAAATATAGTTATTTCTTAATTCTAAACTTATATCTTCTTCTTCTAACTCTCTTAGATTAACCTTATAAACCTTAGGCTTTAGGTAATCCTTAATATAATATCTTAGTTTACTATAGTTAAAATACTTATTTAATAGTCTTAGAGTTAGGTAGTTATTTATAGTAGAAGGCTTAGAGTGTCGAAGAGAGAGAAAAGAGGCTATAGAGAAAGAAGAGACAAAAGGTATAGAAGTAAGTATATACTTATTTAAGATATTAGTAAGGTTAGCTAATCGTGCTTTTATCTTTTAAGTAGTAAGGTTTTAGAGATTAGTATTAATACTACTTATAAGGTTATAAAAAGAGTTTATATCTCTCTTAGCTTAGAACTTTATAATAATAAGAGATTAGTAGAGGTTATAAGTTAGCTTACTTTATAAGTTCTTAACTTAGTCTTATTATAGAATCTTAGCTTTATTTATAAGTCTTTAAAACTTAGTATAAAACTTATAGAAAGTCTCTTAAGCTATTTATAAGTCTTAGTACTTAATATAAGCTTCTTAGTATATATAAGAACTAATAGTAATATTATAAAGATAAGTTAATATCTCTTTATAACTTTTAAACTAATTTATAGTATTAAACTTATATCTTAAGTAAATATAGCTTTAGACTTATTTAAAAGTATAATAGTATATTAGGTTTATTCTTACTTTCTTAAACTTAAAGTAGTTAGTATTAATAGATAGCTTTACTATAATTTTAGTTTCCTAGGTTATATAAGTAAATTCGTCCTCTATAGTAAATAAGTAAGAATTAGCTATTCTACTAGTCTTCTTTAATAATAGAGCTATAGAAGAAGAATAAGTTATATTAAGAGGTTATAGTTAAGTAGAGGTATATTAAAGAAAACTACTAGCTATATTTAAAGTATTTATTATAAGATAGAGTTAGATAAAGATAATTTAGAGATCTTATACTATAAAAAACTAGTAGTTGCTCTAGTAGGAGGAGGTAGTAGTAGTATAGTAATAAATAGTATAGATACGTTAGTAGATTAAGTTCTTAAACTAGATTAAAACATAATATTAATAGAAGTAAGAAGAGAAATTAGCTCTACTATTTCTAATATAAGGTAGAATAGTTCTTAGGTTAATAGGTTATTTTTAAAGAATTTAATATAGCTAATAAAAGAGTGTTAAACCTTACTACTTAACGTAACGAGATCTAATAATATAGAGAAGGAGGGTTGTTTTAAAGAACTTAAAGAGTTTAGTTTTAAGAGATTTAATATAAAGTAAATATATATACTATTTATTATTTAAGATATTCGTAAAAGCCTTTCTAAGTAAAGAGAAGAAGCTTAGTTTTAGTATAACAGCTCTTTATAAATATATAACAAGAGTACTTATAGAATAGTACTTTATATTAAGAAAAACTAAGCTAAAGAGAAAAGAGCAGAGTTATATACGCTCTAGCTCTATTTACCTAATATTAAGCGAATATAGAATACGTGAGGTTATATAAGTAACGTATATAACTAGGACTGTTATAGTATCTATAGTTCCTACTACCGCGGCTCTTACTTATAGTAATCTAATAGAGCTTAATATAATATAAATTACTAGTAAGTTAGTTTAAATAAAGAAAGACGTAGAAGAGAAACACTATATAAAGACTAATAAGAAGAAAAAGGCTTATAAAGCCTACTAAGTTATATATAAACTCTACTACTATTATAATAGCTCTGATTATAGTATAGGTATTACTAGCGCTAGTACTACTAGTTATCTAAAACTTAAGACTTAAGAAGCTATATAAGCTACGAAGAAGAGAAAAGTTTAGTCTCTAGTAAAAGTCGCTATTAGAGACGTGTTTAGAAGAAGTTACTAAAGATATTATTCTTAGAAGAAAGGTAAAAAAGTATAATAGAGGTCTCTTATAAACTAGTATAGAATAGGAATATAAATAAATAGATCTTCTTTTAAACCTACTTTATATTTAACTCTAAAGCCTTAGCTTAACGTGGTTTATCAGAACCCCGGTTATATCAGGACCTCGATTAATTTTCCTTAGTATATAACTTTAAACTCAAATAACTTAACTATAATATATTAAATTAACTCTTTATAATCGGAGTCTAATATACTAGATATATCTACAGCTTCTTAACAAGTTTATACGTTATAACTAGCTTTTCTATAGGTTCTATAGTATCGTCTAGACAGTTGCCCCTTCTTATAACTACCTCTCGCTATACGTATATCGCGTTATACCTGCTTATCTACGTCTTTCTAGGCTATAATATCCTGTATATCCTCTATAATAAGTGTACCCCCTTTATAGACACGAGCCTTTTTAGCCTTCTAGCGTTTACTAAGAGCTTCATTTGCTGCCCGAAGTATACGTACCTCGGTAGACAGAAGAGTTATCTTATAAGCTATTCACTCTTGTGATAGCCAGCTATTTATGGAATTGCCGAGCCATCGGAACAGCCAAGAATACGTGCCGAGTATGGTACGGCACAGATGGTTTTGGAATTGTCAGAGCTGGATCGGTATAGACTTTTGTTATTATCCAGCCCTCTTGTATATAGATGCCCTTACTCTCTCTTAAGGAAAGACCAATTTGGTCTTTTCCTTCGTATCAGAGCCTAGTATTCGGATATGTTATTCTACCGAACGTACTCCTATATGCCTCTTTTGTAGTAGTATCCGTTTCGTGCTGTTATATTAAAAGACCAAATTCGACTCTGCCGGGGACGGCCTGTTATAATATCTTACTCGAGCGCGCCGGCGTACCTGCTTCGAATTCGATTCGGCCTAGATTCGGATTAGTATATCGATAACCTTAAATAGCTAGGTAATTAGAGACTACCTAGACGGCTAGTGATACCGGGGTTTAGTGTCTAAACAGTCAGCTAGTAAAATCGTAGGCGATTCCTACGTCAATAGGAGTGGACTACGCTAAGTACTCCTGAGACTCCTAATAACCCTCTCCGTATAGGGATTGCTACACAAGATACAGACAGTCGACGATATACAGTCACCCAGAAGGCTCCTACATCTACCTCTTAACC
>LLEY01000238.1:0-76234 GCA_001414485.1 Calycina herbarum | reverse complement strand
ACGTAATACTCATGGAGGACACGTAGCCACTTCTGTAGTATATAGAGAGGGTCGGGACTCTGGTTTAGAACAGCAGTTGTTCGTCCTTGTACAAAGTCTACCTCTGTAGTTCAATTCACGAGTATTTGCTACACGTCCTGACACTATTACTCTAATAATTTCTTATTACCGAGCTGTTTACTATATAAGTAGAAGAATTCGACTAATTATAAGACGATAAGTTCTTAAAGTGTCTAGCTACGAGTAAACTATCGACTTTTCTAGAAGGCTAACTACTACGACTATAGAGCCGGGTTAGCGTAATTATAATCTATTAAAACATCTAATAGATAAACGTAGTATCGAGCTGTATTTTAGTACTAGCGAAACATAGAGTTAATAGCTTTCTAAAGCTCTATACTATTTAACTAGTCGATATAGTAGGTGTCTACTTAGAAGTATTATAATTTGTCTTTTCTAGCTTATTCTCTATAGAACCGGATCTTCTTATAGCTAGGTTTATTCTTACTAGTACTATTTTCTATATTCTTAAAGCTAACTTCCTTGTTATCTATAGCCTATATATGCGAAAGGATAGTATAAGGAGGGATCTAATCGTCGCTAAATAGCTTAAGAGCATATTTGCCAGTCTCGCTACGTAGTAGAAGACGCATAGCTTAGTACAGAGCCCGATGCTAATAAGCGGTCGAAATCGGGATTAGCAGAGAGGAGCGAGCAATGGCGAGAATTCCGTACCTAGTAATAAAGGTTAACTAAGTTAAAAGGCAAAGCAAGGACATATATGTTATATAAAAAAGGCCCTTTTATTCTAGAGGTAACGCTAGTCACAAAAAGCTAGCTTTGACGCGATAAGACTAAACATAACCTCTTTTCTTATATAATAAATCAATCTACGGATGTCCTACGGTATAACTGCTAGCGAGATGATTTTTTCCAATTCCTTCGAATTTGTGTAATGTGGTCTGCCTTTGTTGCTGCTGGCGTATACGAGTTCGTTGCAAATATTTCAGGTAGCCGTTGACTTGATTTCTCATAGTGGATATAGCGCACGGGCTTTTAATCCAGACCTTGCAGCCTTATCAGAAATCACGTTTTAATGTTTAACAAGTCCAGACGGTCTCTACACTCTTCATCCCCTACTATGCATGACCACCACTCTATCCTACTTCCATCACAAACATCGCCATGATCTGCAAGGGCACGTTATGATACTTGACTGGCATTGTCTGTCGGAATAATGGCACGTGTACTGTACTGAGCACGTGCACTGGCGCCAAGTGCGGGCTTAACCTCTTGAGCCCATAACCAGAACCAAGACCCTTTTATCCACCTGTATTACCCCCTGTGAAATCAACATTGTCCATATTATGCTCTTGAGCCACACGTGATATTTTACGCCACATATTTGACCAGGCTTGAGAATGGTGGCTGAGCAAAATATAGCAAGCCCGGACTTGAATACAGTATATCGTAATTAGGCTAATGCACATTATTTTTAGACAAAATATACCAGAGCACTTCTGCTAGTAGCTGGATTTCTTTGGATCTGGAAAATTAAATTCCAAACTAGGTAGAGGATGTACTAGGTTTGGTTTCTTTGTAGAGAGCTTCAAAGACAAACAAATTCCTTCACCCCCCAAACTATTTTTAAAAAAGTTGAACGGAATGAATTTCTAGCTCGACTACAATCAAATTTATTTCCCAACACTCTATTTCAAATCCAAGAAGTTGGGATCTGAACTTTCATTGTACAAAATATTGCAAAGTTAGAATTATTGTTTGGTAAGTTGTAGAACAATTCAAAAGTGCGTCTCCTGATTGTCCAAATCGTCTGGAATAATATGTGCAATTGTTCGACTTGTACTGGAATTATAGTACAAGGGTTGTACAGAGAGTAATGCGACTTCCATCCCCCCACCACCAAATAAATCGCCACGAAGATATGCTCGATTCAACCAATACTGCAACCAAGTACTCCCATCATCCACTAACCAGACAAGGAAATCCCCACTTCCCCACCCACCCCACCAAGCAATAGCAAAATCTCTTCCGAATATGCTCTTCCCAGTGCCAATTCCTCTTAGAAAGGAATTTCCAATTCATTTCCATCCATCCACCCAGCTCCTCTGCCCCCTCTTCTCAAAAAGAAAATACCAGAAATGATTTCATCGGCCCATTCACTCCGTCTTCCAATACCCTCTCAAGCCCATTCTCACCACCAACTCGAAATCTTTCTTTGTCATCACAAGTCTCAGAAGGAGATCCTCATCTCATGAAGCTCAAAATCCAATATTTGAAATCTTATAGTACAGCGGGGGTTCGCAGATATTCGTACGGTCCCCTTTTTACACTAAAAGTCACCTTAAGAAAGACGTTTTATATAACGTGTTTCACAAGCGAGTCGCCCACACAAGCGAGTCGCCCACTTTTTCAACCTAGTGTTATTATAATACAAAATACTCAACACTATATAAAGTTATTATTACTATAGAAGCTATCTAGTATTCTTTAGAACTTTCGCTATCTTCTATATCTAATATTTCTGCCTGACAAGTACGAGAATTATGCCTAGTTTTACTACAACGGCTATAGTGCCTGTCTATGCGAACTCTCTTCTTAGACTCTTTACCTTGTTTCTGGCTACTATTTTCCTTAGATGTAATTAAATCAGCTACGTCGCCTACTGTTAATGTCTCTTAACTCTTAATATACTTCCTCTTACGACTTTTACGCTTAGTTGTAGCCTTAGTTATTATACGAAGACTAGTGATTTCCTTACGTATTAATACTATATTATGTATCACCCTAGTTAAGCCTTTTTTAAGTTAATTAAGAGACTAAATAATAGAACTAGGTAACGAGTCTTAATGTCTTTGAATCCGATCTCGAATAAGCGTTGATTAAGCTATTATTTTGTATATGTTACTTAGTGTTTTAGGTGTCTATAGAGTGTCTTCTAGTATTGTTAGTATTAGTGTATAAAGCCTTAAATCAAGCTTTAATAACATAGCTTCTAGGCTGTATAGGACTAGCCTAGCCCTTTTAAAACTCGCGTAGATGTTATCCTTTATAAATGCTTTATAAAAAGCTGCTTTAAATACGAGAAGAAAGGTTTCTTTAGTAATATGATTAATATAATTCTGTGCTAAGCCTAATATCTTAGCTCTATACGCTCGCTTTAATAGCGAGAAGCAGACTATATTAAGCGGCTATAGTAGGTGTGATAAGTGTGGAGGTATATAGAGGGTAATAATGTTTAAGTCTTTATAGAGTTGCTAGAATTTAAGCGAGTTGTAGCTTTTATAACTATTAACAATTAATAAACGATATCCTCTTATACTTTATGCCTTTATATACTTGTTAAAATGCTTTAACTATATAACTCCAAGCTTATTATTTGTCTGGCCGTTGTTGCTAACCTTAATTACCTAATTGTATAGTATGTATATGTCTTAGTACTAGGTAGAAATAAGTACTTTGTCTGCGAATATAATAAATAGCGGGATTGCCTATCTTGTTGCGTTGACTCTCTAAATAACTATAACCTACTTGTGATTGCCTAGCTGAACTTGCTTTCGCTTCCTATATGTTTCTAAGCTTATAATAATAAGTTGGGACAAAATAACTCCTATTATAAAGCCACTTTCGTTAAAGTTATAAATATCCTTATCTTAAATACTATATTTCTCTTTAATAGACTATATAAGCGTAAACTATGGGCTAATAACTCGCGGATCCTTAGTTAAAGCTTGCTGACGATCGTACGAACGACTCTATTGAGTTTTAAGCTTAGGTGTACGTTTTATAAAGTTATCTGGCCAGTTCCTGCCTATAGGCTTTCCGTCGCGCTCTCTTAGCAGATTGTTGGCTATATCTTGTACTATATCCCTTGTAGGCGAAAACCCTCGCGAATCTAACTCTAATATATATCTGACTATTGCCTCCTCCTCTGGCTTTGTAAGCTTTTTCGAATTAGGCTGGTAATCGCGTCGTGAGGGCTTTCCGGCGCGTCGATCGGAGAGAGTCTTTCGAGGAATATGGTAAATCTTTGTAGCGCTTTGTTTAGTTAATGACGCGTTGTTTTCGAGTTCTTAGGTTGCTAAAATGATATTAGCTTCTTGAGAAGGTAATTGAACGTTGTGGTGTTGAGCTATTATGATTTAAAGGTGGTATATGGTGCGCGACGAGGAAAGTGGGCGACCCGCTTGTGTGGGCGACTCGCTTGTGAAACACGTTATTTATCTTTATATTTAAACAGTATCTAAGACTAAGAACTAAGATTATTTCGAGTATTTAAATAGTAGTCTTTAGAGACAAATATACTAAATATATACTAGGTCTTAAGTTATAATAGAGCAAAAGTAGGAAGAGTTAGGAAAACACTGGATTATACCAAAATCGGGTAAAATTTAGTAACTTTCTCAACACCTCTTACTATAACCTAAATAAATCAGGATTAGTTTAGCTTAGAAGAAAAATTAAGACTACACAGTAAAGATATCTTAATTTTCTAGAGACATGTTTAAAAACTTTTAAAAAATAGTTAGGTTTTATTTTACAGTAGAGTTTTAAACAAGGTGACTTTTAGTGATTTTAGGTGTAAAAAAGAGAGCGTACGAATATCTGCGAACCCCGCTGTAAGCGAGCTCCCCCACCTCTAGCATTCTTAATCGCATTAGCCACACCATTCATGACTGACCACCGAGCCAAAAACTCGTTTGTAAATTAAGAATACTATAACGAGAGACGGTTCTCATCTCTCATAACTCCATACTGAAAAGTTCAAAATCTGGAAGCGAACGGCTGGGTTGTCATTACCCGCCCTCACACCAGCTCGTATTCATGCCCAATTCTGCAAACTTCCAATAGATATAAAGGGGTATCCTTTTCTGCACACCGTGCTATCTTCAATTGTACGAAGCAAAGTGGGAGAATGTCTGAAATCGCGCCAGAGAGTTTAGAACAATCTGAAATATTGTTCGAAGTAATCTAGGTCCATTGAGACTCTGGTAATATGTTGGTACAACATATGCGGTAGAAATTTACTGGGTAGATGTACTGAGAACGATGCTTGCACTCTCACCTGAGTCCACTTGGGTTTCACGTTAGTTCGTTCACAACTTGCAACAAAAGCCAGCTGTATCTCAGTGCTAATACCAAGTGTGGGGTGCAGGCTCTCACGACAATATATGGACCCTCGTGGTGTTACTTGAGGCAATGATACTCTCCTCATCACTGCCCCAAGAGCAACACTTGGCACTCACAGTCATTTTTCACAACAAGTGGAAACAATTTTGAAATCTTTCCATTTTCGAAAAATCCACTGCAGATAGTACATGCGTAAAAAGTGCTTAAACCCCAATTTTCAAAGCATCAACTTTTGGTTTCTTATTCTCCATAATCAAAAGCTGCAGAGCCATCTAACTCATCTAACTCATCTAACTCATCAGATTCTTTAGATTATTCAGAGTCTTCAGAGGCATTGAATTCGTCAGCTTCTCCCTCAGAATCGGACTCCAATTGCATATCAGCAAGACGATATTATGCATAAGTGTTAGTAAGACATTCGGGGGCGGGGCCGTAGTCTATTCTCAGTCGTAGGAATTTCCGAATCTACAAGTGAAGTCTCAGCATTGCCATCGTGTAAATCCAGGATCGCTTCTTTCAAATATCACATACTACTTCTTTCTCGTCCTTTGTCGCGACCTTCTAAGTATGCCTTTTCCAAATCTTTTAACCTCTTTGACTCCTTATCCAAGTAATTGTTCAAGGCTGTACGACGCTCCTGGATTTTTTGTTTGTCGTTTCCAAGGGGCCTTACGTAGAAATCAATTGGGCAATTTTCGTCCAAAAACAGCTTATTGAACCGAGTTTCGAAGTCGGGATGCACATTTAGATCAGTGGTTACCAGCTTCAACATTCCCCTCCGCTCCAAAATTTGAAGAAACTTTGGGCAGAAACGCAGTTCATAAACCATCTCAACACCAAAGCTGTAAGTATCCCTAAATCGTCTCCGATGACTGGCATCGCTTTTCGCATCTTTGATTGATATCAACTCCCAACAGTGAATGACAAGCATAGCGTCGATGAGTGGAAGACTGGCATTCTGTCTGTGCTGATCAATGTGAGCAATGTGATTGTCGGTTTTGACGATAGTTGGACACCGGACTCCAACTCCACGAGCTAGTGCAAGGGGTAAAATAGCTTCGAGATAGGGTAGCCATTCTTGTGGATCCTTCATTGACGGATCGGTCAACATTTCATTTTTCTTGTCGTCCGGCTCCGCTTTGGTGAGATCCTTTGACTTCTGGTCTTGCGTAGGCTCCAGGATAGGTGCTCGGTGTTCTTTACCTTTTCCGTCGTATGGACTGTTGCCGTTTGTCTTCGTCTCTTTCTCCAATTCGAGTTGGGCCTTGGTGTTTTTAAGTTCAGTTTCCAATTGAGAAATTCGGTTTTTGGCACCAGCTTGGATTATTTTGTGTCGATTTTCGGGTTCTGGCCAAGGAAGGACTTTCTTCCAGCGAGAGTGCCATTCTGCAATTGCAGCGTCTCTCACTAATCGCAATGGACCAATTTCCGCCCCCGCCGATTTCGTTTTGGCGTATTCCTCCTCACTTCTCTTCAACTCTTCTCGAGATTCTCCAAGAGACACTCGAGATGCCAGAATATCAGACTGGATATCCGATAATGCAGCTCTTTCATGCATCAGTTTCTTTTCGTCATTATTCGAACGTTGTTCTTCCAGTAGATTTTTGGCCTTTTTCATGTCTTGTTCATTTTTCTTAATGTCGATTGACCATTGGACGGGTCGCTCGTTGTAGTCAGCTTGCTCATTGGTAATCCGGTCTTCGGTCTCGCGACAGGTTCTCTCTAAAGAGCTTATTTTGCCCTTGCTAACAGCCCTCTCAAGTTCATGTTTAGCAGCAACTTCAATTTTATTGACAACATCGAGTTTCTTGTCGATGATCGAATTCCATTCCTTGAAACATTGGGCAGTTGCTGAGCGCTCGTCATCTAATTCAACTCTGGAAGCTGCTGCTTTTCGAACTCTCTTCTCCAGCTGATCTGTAGACAGGGGTGGCATTTTGTAATTGAAATCCGTTTGAAAGTTCGCTGAGGCGCGATTACCTTCCTAGAAGCGCGATTAGCTAAACTATCTGGGATAATTGTTTTTTGATGAATTACCTTCCTGTCAGATGTGTTGGAGGTGGTGAGTAAGGTGAAGAGATCAATCCCCTCAGAAGGTTTTTGGTGAAGATATCGAGCTGAGATGACAAATCGGCGCGTGATGCGGTTCAAGATAAAGGTGAAACCGGCAGTGTAAGTGTTGTTGGGACGAAGAAAGATGCCGAGAATGAAGGGTAGTCGTATCAGGTTATCTGATGTGGGATGGGGTGGAGATGGAGAAGTGTCGTCCGTTACTCTGTTGTATGGGCAGTATTCTCGCTTCAGCACAAGATCTTAGCTTTATTTAAGCCAGGGTCCTTTAAACAAGAGTGAAGAGACCCCGTCATTTTCTTACTGTCTGATTCTTCGAAATACTCTCGAACAATCAAAGCGAGAAATTTAAGGAGAATAAGCAATCCGACTTCTCAATTGTCCAAACCACCTCGAGAAATATCTTTGATAACCCCAAACTTCTCAGGCAATATTCACAATTGCCCTAGACTGTTTCGCACAACGGCGTGGTCAAGCAGGCGCGAAGGAGAGCAATATCTAAAGCTGAAGCACAAACATCACGTACTAACTACTTCACTCAAACACACATAAGCACCAAGAATTATACACACATACTTTTTATTTAGCTATCAGCTAAGTATCATTATCACCCCATAGTCCCACCCAGCCATCAATTTACAAACCCAAAAGAAGGACTCACAGAAAAGAAGCCAAAGTAAGATATTATCAAAAGAGTACATCCACCAAGATAAGGTAGATCAACCGCGGAATAACCACCAAGTATGCATGCAAGAAGAAAATAATCCCATCACATATCCGTCCTTCATTCATACCATTAATGTCCCATTTCTCAATAGAAGCACCGCAATAAATTCACCATTTTGTATTTCCCGTCCTTCCAAGATGCGAGAATAAAATTAACACCACCTTGTAAAGCCCCTTTACAAAGCAGCCAAAGCAGCAAGACCAGCTGCAAAAAGACCGCTAGCACCAACAGCAATCTTTCCACCAGCACCAGTAGTAGGAACTTGCGATGGTGGGGAGCTGGAAGTAGGTGCCGTACCGTTACCACCATATCCACCAGAGGAGGTATGGCTTGCCATCGCGCTGGAGCTGGCAGAAACCGAAGCCGATGAGACGACGGATGAGACCACCGATGAGATAACGGATGATGCTGAGGAGTGGGCGGAGGAAACGGATGAGATTACCGAGGAGACGGCTGAAGATGCGGATGAGGCGGCGGAGGAGCTGGCTGATGAGAGGTAGCCTGGTTGAGATGAAGTTGGGGCCGCGGAGGAGGAAGGTGGAGCGGATGCTGGGTTGGGATGTTAGCTGGGGTTACGTACTTATGGTTGGTTGAGGGGTAAGGAGGGATGAGAGGTGTGTTCATCGAGACTATTGATAGGGAGTATGACTTACTTGGTTGAGCCGAGCTAGATGCTGGAGCCGAAGATGGCGGGGTAGATGAGGCTGGTGTGGATGAAGTAGCCGGGGCAGAGCTGCCAGCTGGTGCAGAGGCGAGAACAGCCTTGCAAGCAGCTTGAGCAGCAGTGAGGACCTCTAATTGCAAGTCAGGAAAGCCTTTTAGATATTAGAGATGACAAGAGCTTACCAATAGCCTGAGAACCACAAGAAGCGAGAACGCATCCAGTCGCAGCGCCTTGGACCTTGCTTTGATTATCGGGTTGACATTGGCAAACCAAATCGGTGGCACCGCAAGAGGTCGAAGAAGCAACGGCGTCAGCGATACACTTGGTAGCACAAGCTGGGATTTGGCCTGCGACAAGAGTAGCAAGAGCCGAGAGAGCGACGGCAAAGTATGTGGTCTTCATCTTGAAGGTTGAGACGTTTGTAAAGAGTACTAAACGAGTGTTGGGGAAGGAGAGTTGGTTTGTAAAGACGATTGTTGAATGTCTGGACAATTTTGTACGTGAGATGGAGATGTTGGAGTTTTGGAAGGGGGAAGGAAAGCCAGAACGAGATTATATAGACTTGTACTTGACGCTAGCTTGTGGCTGTGGCAACCGAGTTGCTTGAATAACAGTCAAGCTCTTAGTGAATCTAAAGTTACAATTTGTGATATCATCGGTAATGCTTCCTTTCCCAAACCGCATTGAATGGGCACTTATTAGCTAGGTATGTGGAATAGGATGGAAACATTCCTTGTTTCATTGCAACAAGCCACCTATAGGACAACTCGAGATTCAATAGAAACTTCCAGAGTAAATCAAGGATGTCTATATCCGACTAGAACGTGGGGGTGAAGACACTTAATTTCGGCGACAGAGACAATGAAGCTCCATTCACTGAATCACTGAGCAAGTTATTTCCATCCAAACAAGCGCTTCTGTCCTAGCAACACTACTCTTACGAGACTTGGCCATTTCTTTTCATCGCCTTCTTGACTAAGATTTGTACGAGGCAGTCTAGGGCAAGGAAAAATGTTATTGGAAAACGCTTAGGACAATTACGAATTAATCTTTGAATTCTCCTAACCGTTCTCAATAATAGCTACAGGCAACCGAAAATAGTCTGCAAATAAGGCAGAACTGTGCCCGAGAACAATGTACATGATAATATGCGTCTTAGCACTGAGATCAGAAGATAAAAGATATCTTCGAGTCACTTTGAGTAGTTGGAATGTGTCTGCTGGAAAAAAAGACTCCGGAAAAAAAGAACCATTTTCAGGTAGCGTACAAACAGCTTGACTTTCTTACAAGATATTTCTACAGGATATTTTTGCAAGATAATGCTATTGGTAGGTCACCTACCAACAGGTCGAACTTCTTGCAAGATGTTTCTGCAAGATACTGTCCGATGCATAGTACAAGGACGATTGATACGAATAATTCCGCAAATCAGACAAGCAAGGGGTATTTGTATTTACGAATACTAAATAAATTGGGCCCAAATAAGAATGAGAAGGGGAAGTGACAATATCGGCAACGAGCTCAGGGAGGCTGCATAAACCGGGGTGCAAGAATTATTAAGGGTAGAACTTCGCGCTCCAATTGCACAGAAGGGACTTGGAAAATCACTTCAATTATCCCACAAAGCTGGAATAATGAGCTTTCTGCTAATTTCCATGCGTTGACACCAAAAGGAACACGAACGTCGCAGTTCGTCTCGTAGACCTGGAATGGAAAAAGAAACAACTGCGGGGTAGGCAACACAGGCTTCTGTGCCCATGCCTGGAAACTGCCAAATCCCCAACCTCTCCTCAGTCTCCTTCCTTCGTTGTTTAAACGACACCAACACCCACGCGTTTGCAATCTGCCACTTGTCTGCTTCCGTTGAAACTGCCTGCTTCCCAATCGTCGATGGGAGAGTTTAGTGCTATGCCATGATGAATCCATATCTGATGTCGCTGCGGTCGCGTACGAAGAAAAGTCCAATCTGCGACCAACACCTCCAATCGCGCTCAATGGCCGGTAAGTGCCTAGAGGCGATGGCACGATCTGATCATCTCGAAGCTTTCGTGCATACATATGGCTCATCGTTATTCGCACGAAGTCGAAGATCCGCAGTCGAAATGAGGCGATAGCAAGGAGTAGGGGGGAGGCGAGAGGGGTTTCTGGCGAACTCGAGAGGTGAGGTGAGGATCTAGAAGCTGGTGAGCTGTGAATCCTTGCATTTCTCTTACATTTCGCATCGTATCAGTCTCCCGGTTCATGATGCTTTTCAGGCATCTTTTGATCGATTTGTCGCAACTGAAGGGTGTCAAGAGGCAGACGTCTATTTTTAGGGAAGGGGAGATCTAAACCCTGACATCTCAGGCAATTAGTTAGTGACTGCCTAAAAATTGCTCACGTGGCGACGGGTCATCTTCGTGTTGGAGACGCGAACAACATCGAAAGAAATCGCGCTACGAAGAACCTCAAAAGGAGGCCATTTCCCTCTCCTTTTCAATTGCAATCTCCAATTCATCCCTCAAGTTGGGGATTTCCAATTGTCGACCAGATCTCTACACAACTTCATCTCCCCTTCGTCCGTTTCTTCCAAATCTCTGTTTTCCTCTCCTCCCGTCCGCTACTCCCTCTCCGTATATTTGTATATCCCCAAGTTCTTGGGTCCCAGTAATTTCGACATTCCTTTGCCCAGCATGGCCTCTCCCGTTTCTCAGGAACCTGTCGAGTTCCAAATCCCCAAACTCCCAACAGAATCCGTCAAAGACTTCATCCCGTATCTCTCCAAACACCCAGACACCCCCTTGGCACAACTCCTCGAACCATACAAGGCCTTCGAGTCGGAGCTTCGGAAGGTTTACGCCCAGGAGCCGACCCATGAAGCCGTCAGCGTCCCAAACGTCAATCTCGTTCCAATCTTCGATGGCCACGAGAAGGAGGTCACTGTCCGGGCTCGATCCTTGGAGACCGAATCCGACGAAGAAAGATCACACTTCATCATGCCGCTAAAGGATGAGGAACGCAAGAAGTCCGGCTCTCCGGCCGTGGTATCTAGCTTCAAGGAATTCCAGAAAAACTTCAATCTATTTTCCGAATCGTCCTTGATTGACCTCGATTGGGACAATGTGGTAGCTGCTGGAAGCTCCGTAACGACTGCTTTACTCCCGGTCCCGGAGAAGTGGGCTGGTTCTAAGCGAAGCATGCGACAATATTATCACGAAAACCTAGCGCCAGCGAGTGATGTTGATCTCTTTTTGTACGGCATGAACGAAGAACAGGCTCTCGAGAAAATCAAACAGATTGAACAACGAGTCAAGGATAGCATTCTCCATGAAGTTACTACCATTCGCACAAAGAATGCAATCACCATCGCCAGCCAGTATCCTACCCGTCATATTCAGATAGTGCTTCGTTTATATGATTCGGTTTCTCAGATCATCACCGGGTTTGATGTGGACTGTAAGTAACATGAAGAGTGTCGAAGAATCAAACTAACTCTTGCCGTAGGTGCATGTGTGGCATACGACGGAAAGCAAGTCTACTCTGCCCCCAGAGCCATAGCTGCTTTCATGACCCAATGCAATACCATTGATCTTAGTCGTCGATCGCCTTCCTACGAAAATCGACTTGCCAAGTACAGCCATCGAGGGTTTGAGGTCAATTGGCCTATGTTGGATCGAGCTCGAATTGACCCCACCATCTTCGAGCGCTCCTTCGGCCGTACCCAAGGACTCGCCCGACTTTTGATTCTTGAGAAGCTTCCCAAGGCATCTGACCGTGATTCTTACATGGCACAACGCAGAGAGGAGCGCGGTAGACCAGCTCTCAGCCGTTGGCGCAATCAGTTCAACAACAGTGGCAATCTCAAGGATCAAGCAGAAGATGAGGTCTCTGATTGGATTGAGCAAGAAGATGTCTCTTCCTATCACTCCATGACTGTTCCATATGGCCCAAAGTATGGTGCTGCCCGAATCACTCGACTTCTCTATGCAAAGGACTTGCTGCTCAATGCCGAGTGGAATCAACCGAAAGATAGGGAGGTCTATTTGCATCGACACCCTTGTTTTTTCTCAGGTACCTCCGGTACCGCAGAAGATATACTTCAAGATTGCTGTGGATATTGTCCGGTTCCTAAGACTGACGAAGAAATTGAGGTCGCTGAGGAGGAAGGCAAAACCAACGTGTCTGGACCGCTTCAATTTATGAAAGATGACCCTGGACGTCAAGCCATTGGAAGTTTTAACCCGATTACAGACGAAGAATGGACTACGATGGCTTATGTCGGAGATACTGCTCGGCTCTGTCAGGCTATCGTGGACCATGATATTGAACATGTTCAAGATTGGCTTCAACAAGAAGGTGTCGACGTAAGTTCATCCTCCGCCCCTTGCTCAATCGCCACTAACAATTTAGGTCAATCGAAGAGATTTTGTTGGACGCACTCCCCTCCACTTAGCTACCATGACCTCAACCCTGGAAATTGTAAAACTCTTGATAGACCACGATGCGAGAATTATTGCAAGACTTCAAGATGGCAGAACCGCTCTACACATCGCCGCTGCTCGTGGAAATGCCGAAATGGTCAAAGCATTGATGAACAAGAGCTTGGAGAATGAGGAGGAGGAAGATGAAAAGAAAGAGGCTCGTTTGGAAGCAAAGAGGGCCGAACGCAAAACCTTGGGGAAGACTGGAACCGATGATGAAACTGGATCCACGGATAAGGCCGACGATACAGACGATGAAAGCTCGGCTTCAGAAATCACCCTGGATAGCGAGGATTCAGATTCTATGACCATGGGTTCTTTCGTGAAAGTCCCAACTAATAAAGAAATCGAGGTAAGGAACATTCAATCGAGCTAGCTGTTATCATGATACGGACCTGTACTAATGAACTCAGGATGGCGTTGAGGAATCGACCGAGGAACCGGACATCTATGAAGTCGACGTGATTGCGTGGGACTATAATTGTAAGCAGCATTTTCCTCGTCTTCCCTTCTTGGTCCTTGAGTTGTTGTTTCAAGGGGACTGACTATCTGTTACTTCTTACGTTGAAGGTAGTGCTAACATATAGCAGTGTCTCCTCTTCATTGTGCTATTATCAACGGACATTTGGACATTATCGAGCTCCTCGTATCCGAATACGGCTCAGACGTCTTGCTTCCTGTTAAGCTTATCGACCTGGATTCGAAGAACGCCCGTGGTGCCATTATGACAATTGTTCTTGCTCTTTTCCTTCCCAGCGACGACGCGGAGAAAGTTGTAAAACTCCTCCTTCGGCTTGGAGCATCATCGGCTCAGGGCGACATGAACCAAATTTCTGCTTTCCACTATCTCGTTTCTAAGAGAAAAAGCGATCTCCTAAAGATACTTCTTGAAGACGACAAACCAGCAGCTCTCAGTGTTGTTAACAACATCGGCTTTGCGACTTCCAACAGCTTTGTAACTCCACTTTTGACTGCTATAGAGAGAGGGTATAGTGAAATGGTCTCACAATTACTTAGCATTGGAGCTAAGCCCGAAATTTCTTTCGATGATTGGATCAAAGTCTACTTGGAGAAAAACCCATGGTCCCGAAATAACACTTCCGAAAACAATATAATAGCATTCCGTACGCAAATGAATCAACCCGTTATAGCTGCAGCAAATGTAGCTTCAGGAACCACCGTTGATATGCTAGTGGCCAAGGGGGCAGACCCAGCCACACTGGATCCCTCTGCCTACGATTTCGTTTTACGACAATCCAAATACGCATACTTTAATACTTCCCGTCGGGGTGATGCACTTCTGGACCTTATTCAGAAGAAGCTCAAAGAACTCCGAAACTACGGCTTGTCTTCCGCGTCTTCCCACAATCGACCCGAGATACTCAAGGAAGAGGAACATTACACTCAAGGTCTGATTGAGGGCACTTACCAATATTGGTCTGTGGTCAAGGATTTCCAAGCACATAAAGTAGTCAATCAAAATAAGTGGAAAAGCTACGAGAAGAGCATGGAAGAGAAGGAGATTCCCGAGGGAGAAGCGCAGAAGAAGGCAGCAATCGCCAAGGTGATCAAAGAGTTGGAAAGCACAGAGAGAACCCTGATCGCCGCTGGTGCTAAACCATTTGCCGAAATGTATCCCGAAATCTCGAAGAATCCGAAGGAACTTACAAGCAATTTATATGCATATTCTCCACCAGAACCGGCTAAACCAAAGCCTTACCAGAGTTCGGTTTCTTTCAATGTTCCGGATATCAATCATGCAAAGAAAAACGGGTACATCCGGCTTTTTGAGGCCGCCTGGAATGGTGATTCGGACGCAATCAAATCATTGACACTTGCGCCATGGGAATCGGAAAAAGAACCCGCCAACTCGCCTCTTCAAATTGCAGTTCAAGACTCTAATGGGTTTAGTCCATTTTCACTCGCTGTGCTTCGAGGCCACTTGGACTTGGCGAGGAGTATTGTATCCATCAGCATGGCGCAGTACCACAAGGACGACAACAAAAGTCAGCGCCAACGTTGGATGATGAACACGGATGACAGTGACTGCGAGGATTCCGACGACGAAAATGTTCTTCCGATATTCTCTGAATTGGTTAGTGACAAGTTCACAGTCGATAACCTTGGCGAAGTTTCCAATGTTGTCAAGAGCAGAGTAATGCCCTCAACTATGATGGCATTGACTTGCAAAGTAAAGCGATTTGACGATTCTGTGGTGAAAGATTCGGGCCTATCTAGCCTTTTAGAGCATGCTGTTACCACTGATAACATGGAAATTCTCAAACTCATCATTGAGCTTGGAGCTGAGCAGCAAGCACTTCTTGCGGAGGAACCCGATGACCGACGATGCTATTCTATGGATGTCTCTGTCTTCGACTTGGCTATCAAATTGGGACGAACAGCGATGATCGCGGAAATGATCGAGTCAACTGGTGTTGGAATTCCACTCAATGAATTCGTCCAGAACAGTGGCGTGGAAGAAAAATCCAAGCCCAAATACTACCAAGGTCTCAGCGTCGGGGGCAAGAAACGCGCTGATTGGGCAGAGGCACCAAGTGATTACGCTCATGTTGGGGAATATCACAATAACCCATTGCTCGAAGCCGCATTTTTAGGTAGCATTGAATCGGTCGAGTGGTTCATGAGCGATGCACCTATGCGACGATACAAGGAATTTGCGGCCAAGAACAAGAGTGACAAGAGGATCAAAACTCTTCATGAATCTGGAAAGGGCTTTGATCAAACCGTTTCAACTTTCTTGAATGCCAAGAGTAAGTTGAAGGTACAAATTATTTGGGTAACAAGCTAACGTCTTCAGGTGAACTACTTTTGCACTGTGCCATTCTGTCACGACCAAGCAGAGATGTGGGCCCAAAAGGTAATGCCGAAAACGGTGCCAAATATATGACTCTCATCAAGCACATTCTTTCTGTTGCTCCCGAGACTCTCGAGCAGAAGTCCTCCAAGGGTTATACACCACTTCAGCTCGCTGTTCTTACCAACCGCAAGAAAGTTGTTTCCTATCTCATCTCCATGGGAGCAAACCAACGACACCGCGATCGAATGGGCAGAAACATGCTCCATAGCATGCTTGCAAATCTCCACCATTGTAGAATACATGGGCCAGGTCTCCAAGGCATGACTGACCTCTTCGACGAGAAAGCCGTGAAAGAAATGCTTCTCGAGCGTACATCGCAACCCGAATCTGCAACCCCATTGGCGTATTGGATGCTACGCAACGGCAATAATTTCAAGAAGCCCGATATTCTTGAAGTCCTTGCTAAATACTCGAACGGTGAAGATCTCGCAATGATCAACAGTGAAGGAGATCTTCCTCTCCATTTTGTAGGTTCCCTTCCCATTATTTGAAGACTTTGTCAACTAATACCAACAAGGCAATCAAAAACGGTCTCACCAGCATAACCTACTTCCTCCTCACCCAAAAGGCCAGCCTCCTCTACCGCGAAAACTCCACCGGTCGCACACCCCTCGAGATGTCCCGAGAAATCTACCACGCATCATGTGTCAAAAATCCTATTTCCTTATACACTAGTCGAAACCAAAATGCCGAACATCCAAACCTCAATATTCTCTCCCGAGCTCCTGCGTCTTTCCTCCCGAATGCTCAAGAGCCCGAGCTGGAGGAGAGTAAGAAGCGCACTTTTGAGATCTGTACGCTGTATGATGGGGAGATGCAGAAGTCCGGGGATGATAGGAAGAGGAGATTGGTTAGTTTGAATGAGGCGAATGAGGTTGCTAAGAGGGTTAGCTTGAGGAGTCGGTGGGGTGGGGGTCAGGCTGTTGTTAACGGGGGGTTGGTTGGGGGAGAGGGGGTAGATGATGTTGTTAGTACGAAGATGGCGGGGATTATGGAGTGGAGTAAGGAGTACTAGGTGTAGATGTGGCCGGATTGGGATGTGGTGAGTGATATTGCTCCTAGTGATGTTGACATTCGTTTGCGCGTGGTATACCTGGGAAATGAGATACGAGATACGAGATACGAGATTCCTTTCGTTTTGCTTATATATTTGCGGGCTCGGGGGAGATGATGAACTGGACTTGCTTCTTGGTTTTCAATTTTCTTTCGCTGTTGCTATAGCTAGATTGTCACCTTTTAACGAATGCAATAACTTTAACGATATATGACATAGATTCTACAGAGTGAATAGTCTTTTTTTGGAGTTAGATATATCTCCGAGGTGGCGAGAGATAAATAATATTTCCGAGTGATATTTCCAAGAGATATTTCCGAGACTAATTCCGAGACAAGTATACCCGAGGTAATATCTCCGAGAAGCTAAAAGTATCTCAGAGAGTAAAAGAGAAGACATCCAACTAAGCTAATTCCGAGCTAAATATATCCGAAAATATATCCGAAGGAATATCCGAGAATATATTCCGAGACAACTAATTCCTACCTGTTTCCCTTCTCCGAGAAGCTGAAGTAATTCCGAGCAACTATTTCCCTGAGCCTGAGAGAATATCTCCCAGACATTGCGGAGAGCATCTTGAAGACTACAGGGCACTACGCTGTAATGCCCTGCCAAGTGCCCTGAAGTATTCTGATTCATGAATGCAGTGTAAAAGATGTCGATGCCCTGAAACAATTAGGCTACACAAGCCTAGGCATCTGGCACGAGAGATTTACTAGGGCATTGCAGCGTCCGGTAGACAAAAAAAAGTAGCGAGTCTCAAATGGAAATCCATCCCCGGACTTAGGACAAGATCTCACAACAGCCAATAGTTTAAGCCTGCTAAAGTTCACGGGTAATAATAATTGGCTATTTCTGCTCCTCTCTTTATTTTTTGTATATTTTTGCGACGTCGTAGTAACAATCTATACATGTTCTAAAAGAGTGTCGCGTTTGCCCACTGCGTAAACCCGTCTATCAAGGTAGGAGGGTTCCAGATAGTGATCAAGGACGTTTGGAAGAACATGAACTTGGCTGCTTGAATCTCGCTTCTGGTGCGGAGGAAGTCATTAGTGTATCAAATTTAATCGAGGCTGAGGCGTGGATAGAGATCGCTGGAAGTTGTCAAATTTCTTGAACGACTGTCAACCAGAACGTGGCTAAGCGGACTTTGGAAGAGTCGCATGGGTTTGAGCTCTGAAGCAAGTCTTAACAAAGTCGCGTCGTTTTGACCTACGCTTCTATAATGAATCAGCTGTTGTTGGGACCAAGTTTCGTATTTACTAGAGAGGAAGAAGTGATGCGATGAGAGGAGAAAGCGAAGTCTAAGTCTCTGGGCTCGAGTGCATTTGTTCTAGAACGCATTCGAATAGAACTTCACATTGATTTTTCTCTATTTACTCCCTCATGGATCCCACCAGTTGAAATTGTAATATTACCATTATATTAGCTATTTTCTTTATCTCCAGCAACACGTGGGATGCACTCTCGTTCCTTCTCTAGTCATTCCATTGTCCCAACTCTCTGGGACAATAATTTTGATTGTCCTACTTGTTTAGGATCATTGTTCTAAGAGAGCTGGGATAATGAAGAGTAATAAAGTTCAATTATCCTAAACTGTTCGCATAATGACTTTGATTGTTCAAAATAGTTTAGGACATTCAACAGTATTGTTTCACGAGGCTTGGAACAATTAGACTTCATTCTCCTAAGTACTCTCGGACAATATCAGCATTTTTTCGAGGGTAATGAGAATGGGGTCTCGACTGGACTTCGTGAGACATAGGGTCATGTGTTTGTTCAACTAGCCCGACGAGCGCTAAGGTTCATTACCGTACTAAGAAAGGAATGGTCCGAGTAAGAAATTTGGTTGGGGTGGAAGAGTCACGCAAGCTGAATTCCGAACTTGGTTCTAAAACTTGGGACTTTGTGGGCTGGGGATTTCTGGGAGTGTTTTATTGTTTTGTTTACTTTGGAGGAGAATAAACAACTTTGAGAATTGAAAGTTACAGTGCGATTGACGGGTACCGGGTTGCAGGTTGAAATTGTTTTGGAGGAAAGTACAAGGAGCAAAGGGAGGATTGATTGTGTCAGTACCTAGGTATGTAGCTCTCGGCGAATCCGGAAGTTGTCATTGATCGCCCACTTTCTTTGGATTAACTACTTTTACGCTCCCGGCTTAAGGTTACTCCGTCGCACTTAGAAAAGTTGCGCCGCTGTGACTTTGACGAGCTAAGACTGCCCAGGTGGCCTACCTAGGCAAGTTCATTTGGTGCGTTGCACCACCACCCGTACTTACGTCAACAGGTAGTGATGCAATGACCTAAGCAATACAAATTTCAAAATTTTCACTCGAAATCTCAAGATGTACGCATACTGCGACAAAAAGTGTCCCCCTGACCCTTCCGAGGCGGAAGATGTCACCGGTCTCTGCACCGACTTTCAGTTTCCTGGAGTCAGGAAGTACGTCGAAGAAACCCCCGTCATTAGTATGATGTTTACAATTTATGGGTACATAGTACTTCTTATTGTGCCGGGCAAGGAAATTATCATTTTCATTTTCTCATGTTGTTACAGGGAGCAAACAATTCAGGGGAAGTTCTCACATATATTATTGACCAATGAGATAGCGGCAATCTACCGAACCAATGAAGTCCAAAAAATCGTATGTGGTCGTCTCACAGCACTCAAATGTTGACCAAGAAAAACTACGACGTAGAGTACAAATAACACCTATAGAGTTTTTGCCATCTTCGACTTTCTTCCCCAAGCAACATATTTTCGTACACTCCCGTAAACTCAAGGTCTCCACACGTAGTTCCAATGTGCTTAGCCATCAGCAATTCTATCAAATTCTGCTAAGAGTGATTCTCTCATGGAGAAATCCCTGTATTGAACTTCCACTACTATCCGATTCCACCTTGCTTCGCCTTGCAATAAATCCAATATTTCTAGCATTGGATCGTATTAAATACCTACTTTCTCTAACTGTGGATTGGAGTCATTGTTTGAATATATCTGGGTTAATACTTCAAATTGTTCTAATCACTTTGGAGAATCACCTTGAATTACCCTGGAAAGTTGGAACAATGGTAGTTAGGAGGGAAGGTACGAACGACTGCTAAAACAAGAAAACATCACCTAAATTGGGGGAGTATTTGCATCACGTGTGGGTGGAGTCACGCCACCTGCCCTGGCGCTAAAATCCCCAGCCACCTCACCCAGCCTTCTCAAGTTCAACATCAATTTTGAATGACTGGGCCAGATGGATGCACACAATCACTGCCACGTTCCAAGGCCACCGAGTAGTATAAACTATGCTACGGGCTTTCAGCACTTAGGTTTGTAAACTTTCTCCTACCTTTTTATCCCCCAGAATTTTATCCCCCAGAAACATGCCTTTCATTCCCCATACCCCCGAGTCTCTTCTCCCTCGATCCGACTCGAAAAACCCGGCAGCAACATGTAGAGGCCTCACCTCCAATGGACGACCATGTCGAAGAGCGATATCGAAAAGTCCTCAATCATCACCGAGTCCGAGTCCGCAAAGATTACCCAGCCCAGAAGCATTTTGCTGGCAGCACCGAGAGCAAGCGTCCGCAAGCAATACACCAACACCCTCCCCGCAACGAAAACACCAAACGATCCAAGAGCGAACGAGCGTAGACACATTGGTGGACAGGTTGGGATTGCTTGAAGTTGAGCAGAATGTAGGGCGGAAGCCACGTCAAAGTAGGACCCATCAGCATGGACAGCACACCGAAAAGCCAACCAATGGAGTCTCGCACAGCGCAGCACCAAAACCGAACTCCACAGCCAGGCCACCGAAACAGAAGCAAAGAAGCTCGTTGTTGTTTCTCTGCTGCATCGGCGGGGAGGACGAAGATCGGGTTTCGGCCAGGCCAGCAAACAAGAATGGTCGACGTACCACTGCCACGATCCCACCCCAGAATTCCTCGAAGGAGAAGTTGAGCAGGCCTCATATTGCTAGGGATCCATCCTCGAGGACTGGAGAATTCATATCTCTTATACCATCATCCACACCGCCACAAACTGCAGCCTTATTACTTGCCGAATTAGCGAAGCCTTTCTCCGAACGCGACGACGAGGGGTTCATTTACATGTTCTGGCTTACTCCCGAGTCTCTTCCTGCGGACGCGCCGTCTGAAGCAGCATCTGCCTTGCTCGCACCTCCCTTGAGACCCGTCAATGGACAAAGACGAACTTCTGAAGTACTCAATACCTTTGCCGCAGCAACTCCAGATACCTCGAATAAAAAAACTATGCTTCTCAAGATTGGTAGGGCTCAGAATGTCCAGAGGAGATTGAATCAATGGACACGGCAATGCGGGTACAACGTCTCACTCATTCGATATTATCCCTATCATTCAACTACCCCCTCTGCGAACAATGCGAACGAGCCACCGAGAACACCTCGCAAGGTTCCGAATGTTAACAAAGTGGAGAGGTTAATACATATTGAGCTAAGCAGCAGGAGAGCCAAAGGGGGTGAAAAGTGTGGAACATGCGGAAGGGAACATAGGGAATGGTTTGAAGTTGATGCTAGCAAGAATGGAGTCAAGGCTGTTGATGAAATTATTCGTAGGTGGGTTGAATGGGGCGAACGGGAGGCCATGAGATGAGTTAATGAAACCAATGAAATATGAATTACACCTTCCCCTGAGCTTTTATTGTCTATTGATTTTCAGGTGTCAACAAGCTAATTCAATTGGGCACTTGGGTTGATAAGTCCATATTCCAGAGAACACCATGTATTATATCTTGCACCCGGTCCACTACGAGCCATTCATGTAAGTGGAATTCGCAATCTGCGCCTCAAGTATCAACTCTACTTCAACTTGCCTGCTAATTAACATGTTTTCCACAGAGACTACTCCTATCAGACCCATTCAGGTTCCTGGAGCATCGAAACCTAATAGTCGAAATACCCGTGGCTGCCCACCAACCTGTCCTCTATCTACCTTGGTGCTGGCAATGGTCCCATTTTCAACGTTCCGCCCTTCCTCGCTTGCCATATCCAATTGCAGCCATTACTACCGGGGAAATCATCTGTGTATGATTTGACACCAAAGACTTTATCTAGCGCCGGGATGTATGGTCGTATCTCCCATGGTATTATCGCCATTCCAAATTGGCTATTGTGCCCCCCAGGAAATCCAGCACCTCTAAGCCGCGCTAACCAACTGTGAAGTAGCCGCCTAAATGCAGACGATAGCCTGATATCATCTCGTTTTGGATAAAACATGATGGACAATCGGACAAGTGAAGTGAGTTCTGAAAATAGACCAATAGTTTCCCAAAATTTATTTGAGTCGAGCCATGCAAAGTCTTGAATCTCGAGACAAAGAAATTTGAGCTTAGATGTTAGACGAAGGCGATCTGCTATCATCTGTCTCCCGTTATACTCTTCTTGAAAAGCGAACCTAGATCATGTTAGAGGACTTTTCCTATGAGGGTTGAAGCACTTACTGTAATGTCCATCTCTGAAGGGACCGCCACGCCTTTTCCGGCAAAGGATCGCCGGTGAATGAGCATCCACTGCCAGGACCATGATATTCTGCCCTGTACTCGAAGCAAACATAACGGTCTCGTACCTCTATGGCCTCTTGATATAATTCTTGGTCTCCTCTCAAAGCAGCAATCAAATTTCTGAGCTCGGGCTCGTGTTTCCTGCCGAGATAAATGGAAGACGGAAAATGGTCAACCGAGTATTGGTAAATCCTCAACCTAATTTCTGGAGGTAAACGGTGCAAGAGAGATGCTTTCTGCCCAATGTCGCAACGACTGAAACGGTTTCTCGAAAGGGCGCAGTGTTGGATCGTGGTCCTGAAGAGTTTGCAACGGATGGCTGTGGATTCGATTGCCGTGCTTTGTCTGATTATTGAATCACCTAACTTGCATCGTGATATCGTCACAAAGTCTATTGTACACTCGTCCAAAAATTGTGAATCTGCTACAATAGCACGACTAATATTGCAACTGCGAAGTGTACAGTCTTGGAGATAGCTTCGGCGGATGAAGAATCCAGGACCATAATCGCTGACGGTGCGGTTCTGACCTAAATAGGTCAACGCGAGTTCAATGTTGCTTCCGTAGAGCTCCGAGTTCTTTACCAATGCGTTCTCCAAAATGCAGTTTGAGAATTTGCACTTTTCGAAGATCCATTCTTCGTATTTATCAAGGTGATGCCAGGAAATCAAACTGTCGGAGAATTCTGAGTCGACAGCCTTGCAGTTCGTCACAAGACAACCTATCAGCTGGCAGTTGCTCAACTTGCAGGATTCCAGTGTGCAGTTCACAAAGGTTGTATTGGTAATGATATGAGCATTTGGCGAGTTTTGGTTCGAGATCGTTCTGCGCGACCAGACGCGTTTCTGGTATGGGAGTTCTTCTCTTTGGTTCGTAGTGTCGCGGAGACGAGTTAGTCGATAGAGCTCAAAGTTTGTGCTGTGGTTCATGATTCTTTCCGTGGCTCTGCTGTCGATCTTGGTCTTTTTTCGAGATCGCGACCTTTTCTCAATCGAGCATTTGATAAAGCTGTGGTGCTTCGCCATGGAACCCCTCTTCCCCTTCTCCAGCTTTCTCTCCGTATCAACACGACTCCCATGGCCGAAGAGATTTCGGAGCCCCATCTTGCGCGACCTTTTAATGCTGAACAACTGCGTTGGGGAATTGTTGAGCAGGTGAGAAGGAGGAAAGTCGACCCGGTAAAATTTAAGATCATGACGTGGGTCGCGCCTGGAAGTGAATATGGAAATAAGATACATCCAGTTAAAGCAACAATCACAAGTCTTCGTATTCCCTTTGGTGTCTGCTTCACTGATCTTAGACTTCTGTATTCACCTCAAGCACCCTCGCTTCATGATATCACATGATCGTTCCTGAACAGGCCAATAAAAGCGGTAAATAGGTACCGTTGTTCCAACCCTCTAGGACAACTCAGGCCAATTAACCCAAATAGTTGGGATAATGGGACTTCATTATTCCAAACCAGCTGGATTAAAACTTTGAATTGTCCGAAGTATTTAGGTTAATTGCCTTGAATTTCCCTGGAGAGTGGAAACAACGACAGAGGTAGGCAGGTACGAAGCTGAAGCAATTGCTGCTACTTTTACGTTCCACTGCAAAATATTCATGATTTTTATTGTCCCAGCTCACTCCAAGCTGATTGTTCTAAACCTTCAGAATGTATGGGTTAGCGTGAGAACTTAGATAGAAGACGAACGGTTACTGCCACTTATTGAATCTCGCAAGCTCTTTCTAACAAATTGGTTGGAACTGTCACATAGAGTTGTCAGATGAGACAGGCGAGCTTGGTGGTTCTATGAAAATATCAAAGGGACTTCCAAAATTACAGGAACCCTTTTGACGCCACCGCCTATCAGGAATTTCTCGCATTAATCCTTGTAGCTCACTCACTTCTAATGCAAGAATTAGGAGCGAGAACTGTTACTCGCTTTGAACTTCCGTCAATTTCGAAGGAGTAAAAACTAGTGTCATGAATGATGAAAAGAAAGGGCTGAAATGCACTAGTTTCATATCAGACGAGTAGCAGCGATGTCAAGAGATGGCTCCGTAGCAAGGCTCCATTGTTAAAAATGTTGATTGAGATGCTCAGTTTCTATCTATCAGTAGGGCTAACCTATCGGTTTTTTTATTATAAGGGATATATCTCCAACAATTAATTTTGGTTTCGTCTATAATTATTCGTCCAGTCACTCAGAAGAAAGGTCGCCTGAACCAAGCTACCAATATTTCACGGATATAGTAGAAGCCCATCCGAGTAGGTAAGACACGGCAGACGAGGATACGTTGAGTTATCTATAGAAAGTATGTAGTACATACATCTAGAGTATTTGCATAATATATCCCCAATTGTTTTCCTCTATTCCCACAATAACCAACTTCCTGGCGACGCCCACCAAGTTACCGTGAAACACTTGTCGTCTAAATTCAGATACAGTCCCGGTTCGTTTTTCGATGTCGCCTCTATAATTTCGGTGTAACCAGCTTCACACCGCGACATAATTTGTCTGGTGTTATTTCGAATGCTTTTCGCCACCCCGCCATAATACAAATTTCGCGCCCCGCCCATCCACTGCATAATTTCATGCGCATGGGCAGACATGGTCTGTGAAAACCTCTCGAGCTTGAGTTTTTTGGCCAGTGCAAGCGCGTTTTTGAGATTACCAGGATTGTTGAGGTAGAGATTGGAGGGGTAAGACATTCGTTTTATAAAGTAGATGTGCAGACTTTTGAGTTGCGAGATGTATTTCAAGTCGATTTGGGGAAACTCGAACAATGACTGTGTCCTAAGAAGCAGTTAGTATCATCCCGGCAGAGAAAATATGTACTGGGGAAGGTATACTCAATAGATAAATGTTGAACTGGCATTCTCAAAGACTCGGCACTGCCTAGCTTGAAGAAGTGGTTCCACTAGAAGATGAGGGAGTCAGCATTGCCTATCAAAAAAAAAAAAATCTTGATTTGGCAGAGGATGATGGTGGGGTTCAGGAATGATCCACAAGCGATTCAAGAGAAAGGAAGTGGGAGAACGGTGTCCCCATTACCTACATACAAGACCCCCATCGCCTCCTCGTGCATGATTGAATCTCCACGGAGAGCAACAATCAAAGGTGGAGTTTTGCCATTCCACTCAATGCTCTCATTGAATATTATCAATCTGACCTCCGAGGGCAGTTCGCGCAATGAAGAATTGGGGTTGATGAAAATACAAGTACTGTCGATTTTACAATCTGTGAGATAAGGATCATCACCGGCCAATGTCGGTTTATAATTGATAACGCTGTCCGATGACTCGTACTTCTGGATCTCACAAGAGAATGCCGCTATTTGGGAGATATCTGAAGTTTTGAGGTCGCAGAACTCGTAATAGCCACCAAACAAGCTTGATCGACGAATGAACGAGTTGTGGATCCTAGAAGCATGGTTCTCTTGCATAGGACCCAATATGAAACCCCTCCCGGAGTATTTTTCCTCGCTATCAATCTCGCACCCCGACATCGTGGTTTTTATGACATGGCAATTAGACAATTTGCAATCGACCAAGCTGCAGTTGAAGAGTCGAGTGTTGTGGAGTTCAGATTTAATAATTTTCAAAGAGGATATTTTGCAATTCGTGACTTTTGAAGTTTCCAGGATACAGCTGTCGATATCGCAGTCATTTAAAGTCGCCAAAGTTAGGTGGCAAAAGCTATGGTTACGGCTTTGCGATGATGTGGAATTCAAGGTCGAGGTAACAGGGTAGAGCGCATTTGACAACATCAAGAAGTCAACTCCTCGTTTCATAGTGTAGGATATCATGATGGCTGTTGGGGAATCAAGGGGTTGATGGCTCGATCCGAAAATGTGTGTATTGAGAAGACCTTGGTCGTGCAGGCTTTAATAAACCTCGCTGTATTGTATCACCAGGATCAAAGACTAGGTGAATGCATGATGTATGGAAGTGAATCGTGCTACTCTTGCTTTGCTCATCAGCTATTCATCTTATAATATTATCAAAGGGCATTACGGCTATTTGTATCGAATGCGCTTCTCAAGTGGAAAGTATCACATCGATTAGATAGTATTTCAAAGTCTGGAATATCGCAAACGAGTAACACTACGCTTCGCCCGACTTGAACTTAGAGCCCTTTACAAGACAGTTTCGTTTAATACTACCAAGGGGTGTTATTGTACCAGGCAGAACGATAAAGCAAGGGTGTTTTATGACAATGGACAGGCTGCTACCTTTGCTGGAGTTTCAAGGTCGAATAAACGTTATATCTGATAGACGTGGTATTAGTTGAAATTGCGTTCTCATGAAGATGTCCAAGAAATCCAATAACTCTCATACTTCTCATTGTTCCAACCTTCTGGTATAATTTGATCAAGTGTCCGTCTCGGGGAATCATTTTAATTGTTCCATAGTTTTTGAAGAAACAAGTGATTAAATGTTCAATTGTTCTTTTATTTTCACATAATCTCGCCAGTTCTCAGCGTATTAAATGAGTAGAGTAGAGTAGAGTAGTAACTGCTACTCTACTCTACTCAACACTACTCGAGTACTACTCAAGTAGTACTCGAGTAGCACGGACCGATTCGGACCGACGCTCGGGGGAGCCGGGCCTAAATCGGTACATATTAAAAGAGCTAGAAGAGTTTTGTAAGAGCTTTCTATAAATAGTCAGCGAAATTTTCTAAGGTTATATATCTTTAGAGATAAAAGAGAGAGAAGAAGTCTTAAGTTTTTATTTAGTTTTATAGAATATATACTACTTTTTATTACAAAGATAATATATTTTTAGCTTATATTTATATATTACTATTATTTATAGACTACTCGAGTACTACTCGAGTAGTCAAGTGCAGCTACTCTACACTACTCATCTAACTTACTACTCATACTCTACTCATACTCTACTCTACTCTACTCAACTCACAACTACTCGAGTAGTTGAGTAGTCTGTTAATACGCTGCCAGTTCTTCGAATTCTACTGAAAGAACCAGATTACTCCTATACCTCCTGGCACTCCAAGGTCTGAGGCATTCCCAGATCGCTTATTTCTAGCGTTTTCTATTTAGCGATTTTCTAAAGCATTACACAATGTGTTACGAAGACGTCACAAGGCTAGGAAGGAATCAATTCAATTGTTCTAAACTTTCACGAATTCTCATCCTAAGTTTTCCCACTCAGATGAGCTGATTCAAGTCACATCCCTCACCCCATTTCTTGTGACGGAACCACCTAGTATGTTTATTCTCCCATCATACTTCCTCAGCCGAGCCCAGCCCACCCCCCACGCTTTTCTTCCCGCCCCGGCTTTGTTTATCTACTGGTCGAGGTTGAGGTAGCGAATTAATTGCGTAGACCTAAGTGCAGGCCGTAAACCCGTTGGCCTGCGTGGAGGGACCAAATCTGTATCCGAATCTGTGTCTGAATCGCCACGCCCCTTCAAAAATCCCGGAGCGCCTTCCCATATGTATGTGTACCGATGATTGATTTTGTCCTCCTTGACGATTGCCTGCGTACCGAGGTCGTCGTTGAGACAATTAACAAGTCTGGCAGGAAGTGGAGAAGCAATTCCACCCTGGCCCCGCTGAAACAAAGGTGCTTCATATTCCTGATAGTGGAATGAGAGTCGTTGTAGGGATGGGATGTCTCGTAACTTTGGAAGGGATTCATCAATGAACAGTTTAACGAAGTACTTCCGGAGGGGACGTTCATCGGCCAAGATAGCGACCGTTTGCAGGTTGATGAATTGGGAATCAGCGACCTTACGCAAAACTTGTCTTAACATGTTGAAATCGAAATCCATACTATTGTACGTTAGCCCGCACTCCGATTTTATATTGCGAAAACATACCTAACATGGAGATTCCGTACAGTACTAAGATCCATTGTCGAAGAGCACGACATACCATCTTTCATGTCCCAATTTTTATTTGAGATGGTGAATTTCCCAGTTGAATGTAGAATCTCAAGACCCTCCGAGTAAAGAGCCTTGTTACCCCGGAGGGCAGCTAGCAGCGCTGGTATTTTTCCTTTCCATGATAGTGCTTCCCGGAATATAAGACGCGTAATTTCCAAGGGAAATTTATGGAAGGCGAGAGGACAACTTTCGATTGTGATCTCTAAGAAACGAGTTAGCCGTTTGGGTCTTTGTGGTGGTTATGGGTAGCCTTTTATTCTTTGCCAATGTGCACACGGTTTAGAAGAATCGGTGCTGATTTTCCGAGATTAACTTGCACAATATATCTTATTGTGCCGATTATTCTGAAACAATCAACTATTCTTCGAGACACTCCAGTACAATGTTCTCACCAACCGCGATAAACTTTACTGCTAGACAACCTATTGAAATAAACTTACCTGAACATGCGATATTCAGACAATTGACCTCCCGGGTCCTGCTCTCCGAAATCGTGCCTTCTTCGATTGTACATTGAAGTAAATTACAACCTAGGATGGCCGTCTGCTTTATCTCGGTGTTTTCTGCGAAAACCAAACGTAACTCTCCCCCGTAAAACTTTGATTGAAGAACAGTGGCTTGGGCGATTGAGCACTGTTCAAAGTTGCAATTGCGATAAAAAGAACCACCAAGACGACGCTCTAGTGATAGGTAGAAATTGGGGGCCGAGGCCACAGCGACCGTATCTTGCACCGTCTTTTCTAACTCGCATTTATCGACCTTCGAATCCTTGATTCCGCACTTGTACAACTTGCTGGAATCAAGAGTCGACTTTTCCAAGTAGCAATTATCGAGTTTGCAATTCTTGAGCTCAACTTGTCTGAGGATACAGTTGAGGAAGGTGATGTGTTGAAAGACGCCGGTGGTGATGCTCTGAGCTTGCAACATGATCTCTTGTTGAATAGAGCCGCGCAAAATAACCTCCCGTGGAGTCGATTCGGAGGAGTCCATTGTTGGAGACACAGGCGACCGTTGTTGAGGGCAGGTTGTAGCCGCGACAGAGAATGGTGACGGTGGCATAGTTGCTTGATGTCGCAGTGCATGAGGGTTGAGATGGGCCGCAGACTCTGAAAGCAAAAGCGGCGCCCAATCTCACGGCTCCGGCTAAGATCAATTTTTGAGTATCTTATGTACACAAAGCAAACAAGGCTAGCATGCAAATGTCGATACAGAGCGCCCGTTTCTGCCCACTAGTGAGTGCACTTTGGCTCTCCCGTCGGTAGTCTGATTGCTCAGAATTTTCAAGCATTCATTTCCAATTATCCAAAAGGTTTAAGAGAACTATTTAAGCGAAGTGAATGGGCACGAAATACGGCACAATATACCGCTTTGCATTCAACTTGATAAAGAGCACAGAACTTGAATTTTCGTAACTATGATGGGACAATTGGATCCTATTACAGAAAAGCTTCCTAGCCTAGAAGGAGTTCCAAGGTGAAATTCTCACGTTACAATATCCATGTACTCAGCACCCGCCACAAATTATGTGTTAACCGCAGCAACCGCCTGTCCCTGAAGGAAAGGTTGTCGAGGTTCCAACGCATAGTAGACCTTGTGCTTACGCTCCAGCACATAATTCTCACCTAATGAGACCAGACGTTCGCCGCGTGCTACCTGCCAAACACAAGTGTAATTCTCTCTTAGAGTACCATATCCGTCACTTCTCTTCGCCTCAACACCCAACATATCATCAACGGCACACATATCATACTCGTAGAGCGCGAAGAATGTTTGGGCAGCAGACGAGCCTTCCGGAACAATTACAGAGTCATGATCTACCTCCCCTACCCAGCGTGCTGTGCGGTCGTAAACACCATGAGTTTGCAATTCCAACATCTCAACATGTCCAAGCGAAGTGATCCAGGTGTGAACTATCTTTTTTATATCGGTTTCGGTACGCAGACCATAGAGACAGATTCGGATGTGATTAATACGTGGAGATGGACAAAGAGCTTCAGGGACCCCAATAATGCATGGCATTCCAATTCTATCTTAATGTCAGTAGATGGACTTGAAAGAAATAGGGAAGTAGTACTTACGGGATCACAAGATTGACGAATCGGTTTTTGGGATTGGAGTGGTGAGGGACTTCCTTGAAATGGTAGAACATCAATGGATGCAATGAGGTTGCGTAGACTTCGGCGACGACAGTTTCATAGAGTGGATGGACCTTGCCGTTGGGGCCTTTCACGGCGCGTAGTGTTCTGATGAGTGCGCGGGCGTCTTTTCCAATAACCCCATTTTCGTTTCCGAGGTGCTTGAGGATGTTTTTGATGATTTCAGGGGGCATGTGGAGCAAATCGTGAACCAGATTGCCAGTTGACATTGTACTTTCTGGAGGCTTCTGGAGCAAAGCGGTAAGTCGATCTTGAGTTGATATTGTAGATCAGATCTGTCGTGCGACAGTGTTGAATAGATCGGTCAATATCCAGAACACCATTTGTCGGGAGGAGTTGCAGTGATGGTCCTTTTAATGGCGGAAGGTCAACAAATAAAAGGTGGGTCCGCCACAAAGACGCGCCCGCTAACACTTCACCACAAACCCAAGTACTGAGAGGTTGTGTTTCTGAGGGTGAGTTAAACACTTGGTTTTTGACCTTAACTCTCAAAGAGACAACTTTGAAACAAGAATAGAGGTGAACACTGGATAAAAGGTTACACTGTTCTCACGTGACAAACAAAATAAATAAACGTGACCAAAACGCTCACTCTGTCAGGCTAGCTGCAGCCATAACCAAAGTCCCAAAATCATCCAACTGAGACAGCCATAAATCGAGACCACGCCTTGTACCAGAGCGAGAGTTCAATAAATCCCCATACGTAAGTTGATTCCCAAAAATCATATCATCGCCCCTCGCTAAATATTCTCTCTCCCATTCAGCACTGCAGCTGGCCCTCCATAAATCTCGAGCACATGGCAGTGACATTGTTGATAATGAACCTTCAGCACAATTTCGATAAGGAACAGCTGAGAAGAATTCAAAAAATATATCGATTATGAAGAGGGTTATGATTGTGCTGTGAGGTGTCTTCCGTCAGTGCAAATCCTTGTAGTCAGTGTCACGAAGATAGGCTTACCGGCGTAAAGACTCTCCCAAAATCCAATTCTTCCATGTCGGTATACGGCTGCTTGAACAACTTTCGTTTTTTGCGACTTGTTGACTTGCTTGCACGACAACATGCTGTTTGAAAAGGTAAATTTAGTAAGTGACTTTTCCCGAGGGAGAAGATTTACGCACTGCCATCGTTTGAACCAATGGGATATCAAAATTGGTAGCATCATCATTGTCTTCTGATAGGCGGACCAGGAAATAGATGGTGATTGCTTGAAGAGCAGCAACGGCGGTGACGGCATCATACTCCAAGTACTGCGATCAATAAATATCTGAGCTCCTGTTTTCAGGGCATGAGGACTAACCTCGTTTATCATTCTTTCTTGCTCCATTCTTATTGCACTCCAAATGAATTTGACATTGCTTTCATTCTTCGCAGAGAACATTTGCATGATCGCCGCACAACTCGCCAAAGGTCTCGGCATTTGAGACTTGTGGGTTCTTCCCCCATCTCGAGATGTTTCGACTAGAAGATGTTGATGTATAAAAGGGGGAAATGACCTTCCCGGGAGAATCATGTACGGGTATGAATTCAGTGTGCATAGCAAGTATTGCTTGTTAAGCGAGAAACGGTGATGTTGTATGGTACTTGGCCAGAAGTATTTTGGTGGTTTGGGTACAATATCTTCATATAAAACGGAAGCAGGAAATTGAAAGCCTAAAGTTTCCCTATCTAGGCGTGGCAAGAGAGCTATTTCTGAAAGAGGACGTTCTGGGAACTGAGAATCCTGTATATTTTCCAGGTAGTGTGATATGGTATTGGGGCTTCCAAAGCCCCATGTGGATTGCTCCGAAGATATGATTTCCACAGAATCAATATTCGACCGGTACAAGGGATGAAGTGGGCAAGTGGTTGGACGAAAAGCAACTAGTGTAGAGATGTCCGATATTGCAGAGCGATTTGAGCTCAGTTCCGAAAGCGGTTTTGGTGTATTGTGTTGTGGAGGAAGTGGCTCCCTCTCAGTCAGTTGAGAATCTGACGGCACTGGAAGTTCATCGGCTGATGCTTCCGGTGGTCGATTCTGTTGATATACACAAACAACATTCTTCCCTTTGCATCGTGAACAACTTGGTTGACCTAGATCACAACGAGTTTTCGCCTTGGTGCAAGCCGAGCAAGACTTTTTCCTTGACCGGAAGCGAGAAGTTGATTTTCGGCAGTAAGCAATATGTCTTGTTCGTGATTTTTCTGGAATATGGATCAGCATTGATCAAGTAAACAGTATGGGGCTTCCTCGAGCCCTCAGAGTTTTCAAACTCACTACTACCACAACTTTTGCCACATATTGTGCAGGTAAATATTTTGCCGATAACTTGGTCTTCATCCATGATCAATTCTGAATGAGCTGATATGTGTTCGGAGAACTTTGGTCGTTTTCAATTAAATACTTAGGGGAAATGGTAGGTACTACGGGATTCCGTGGTCGATTCGTAATCCAAATAGTGGGGTAGTGGGGTTGGCTGCAAAAAATAAGCGAAGGGGTTGGTTCTATTGACCATTCAGATAGCAGCTTATACATCTTCTGGGTTCAAAAGTCAAGTGTGCAGTTCTCTCATAATCTCCCCATTCCAACCCTTTATGTCTTTCATTGATACAGGGCCCTTACGAAAGTTAAGCGTGACCCGCAAGTTCAGGGCCAGACCAGCATAGATGCCTCTTTATTAACCCCACAACTCCGCTTATGCATTTCCTTTGGTCGTTACCTCCAGAGATTTTGTGGAGATTTTACGACTGTATGACCCCCAGACACCCCCCAGTTCCTCTTGAGCAGCTGGAAAGGTGTGATACCTCATCTTGGCAATGGCGTCCACCTTTGGGGCCAACGCGGAATACCATGGTTGTCGTCAAACCCCTGCGCTCACTGCGCTTCTGCAACGATGTACGGGATATCCTTCACAACTGCATGGTTACTTGGCTAAGAAATTGTATATAACAGTAGGTCCTCAGACATTTGAATTGATTTCTTTTCCACATCGCATTGCTTTCGCTTACTTGAATCATCAAAGCTTCATCACCCTCTCACGTCTACGTCCACAAACCGCCATCATGAGCACTCAAGAATTCCTCGTAGAGCCACAGGCGCCATTACCTCTCAATATACCTGCCTCATCCAGCACCGTCACCGTGTCAGTCATTGACTCGTAAGTGAACCATTTCATCCAGGGCATCTTTTCCCCCTCAAAAAACAAACTTCTTAACACAACATCCCGCAGAACATTCCGTGGAGAGTTCCCAAGCGCCATGTTCGTAACCCCAACATACGGAAGAGACATCATGAACCTCCCCTCATTGTCCTTCTTGATTTCTCACTCCTCCGGCCAAAAACTCCTCTTCGACCTCGGAGTTCGGACAGACTACAAGGACGCCTTCCCAGCAAGTCTCACGGCCGCACTAGAACCCCTAAAAGTAACAATCGAAAAAGATATCCCCGACATCCTCGAGAACCACGGAATCCTCCGCAAAGAAATAAACGCAATAATCTGGTCCCACCAACACTTTGACCATGTTGGGAATCCCTCCCTCTTCCCCTCCTCCACAGACCTAGTCGTTGGAGCGAACTTCAAAGAGGGTAACTTACCTGGTTATCCTACCAACCCGGAGTCTTGGTTTCTTGAGGAGGATTTGGAAGGGAGGAATGTACGTGAAATCACCTTTTCAACTGGGTTGAAAATCGGACGGTTCAATGCTTTTGATTACTTCAACGATGGAAGTTTTTACCTCCTCGACACCCCAGGCCATACAATCGGTCATCTCAGTGCATTATCTCGTGTCACTACTTCCCCTGATACTTTTGTTTTCATGGGTGGTGACATCTGCCACCACGTCGGGGAATTTCGTCCAACAATCTATCGTCCCTTCCCCACCTCTCTTGACCCCTCCCCATTGCCTAGATTCCGTGGAGCGTGTCCTGGAAGTATTTTCGAGGCTATGCATCATAAGAAAAGCGCCAATACGCCGTTCCATGATGCGGTGCCGAGTTTCACTGTTGATGTTGAGAAGGGGGAGTGGAGTCGAGGGGGGACGGAGGAGTTTGATGCCGCGGATAATGTTCTGGTTGTTATTGCTCATGATGAGTATTTGATGGAGGTTATTGATCTTTTCCCCAAGAGTATTGAGGGGTGGAAGGCGAAGGAGGATGGGGTTAAGGCGAGGTGGTTGTTTTTGAAGGGGCTGAAGGAGGAAGAGGAGGAGAAGAAGGAGAGTAAGAGTGCACTTTAAGAACTTTGACGAAACTACAAGTTGGAAGAATTAGTGGAGAGATCTCTGGGTAGCTTGTTTTTCGGTTGGATGCTTTAGGCGATAAATAGATACACTTAACGATATACAGTCATTATCATACTCTTTGGGCGGTGGTAAAGGTATAACTCAACTTTCTGTTCACACAATCCTTCCGAAATACTTTTGTAATTCTTAGACAATTACAATTGGGAGTGCTTAGGTTCACTTCTTTGACCCCTATGCTAAGCCGGGATTTTGACATCTGTGGCTCCAATTGTAGAAAATCCTGTCCGCCAACAATGAATCACTGAACAGCTCTAGTTCGTCGAACTTTCCAAGCCAACTCGAAGTCAAACAATTTGAAAAATAACTCAACTGCTTTCGAACGAAAACCAAGCATCCGAGAAGATCCGAGACAAGCGATTTAAAGCTAGAACGAGACTTCTCAATACAGCATACAATCTGCAGAAATAGACAGCAAATAAATGCGTGCCTCTCTCATCATTTCAACCTTCCCACACTCACTCTCCTTCGACTCACCTCGCATACACCCTATCAATTTCTCAACTACGAGTTTTTAGTCTATCATAGACTAAAAACTCCAACCAATAAATACCCCAAGCATCAAAACCTGAACTCCAATCCAAAAGAAGGAATTGAGGGGTAAAAACACGTGAGTGGCTGATCCAATCTCCCAACCACCCCCATCACCTCCTTGCTATTAGCTTACCTCCTTGCTACCAGCTTACCAGCTTACTCGCAGCTTACCACCATACTATTGGCTCACTTACAAGCTTACTCGAAGAAGTATAGCTTACTCGCAAAGAGTTAGCCAAAACAACAACAAAAAGTGTGGGGATATCAAGGCTCCCAACCTCCCACTGGTGCAGCTCACTGGTGGCTTACTGGCGGCTTACTTACATGCTTACTCGTGGTTCACTCAAAGCTTACGCCCAAAGACTTAGCCAAAAGGAGGGTGTAGATATCACCTCTCCCAACCTCCTAGAATAATGTGTCCGATAATCGGAGGAGGATTGGAACAGCAACCTCCTGGAATTTGAATCAAACTTGACGATCTGAGAACTTGAGAAGACTTGGAGAATGAAGACCTCTGAGTGGTACTTATTTCAAGTCTTCTCAATCATATCGCAACGAAATTTTCTCGGAGTAATTACTCGTCGTAACCTCCTCCCCTTTCCGGTCTGATGCCTCTCGCAACATGGGGGAGAAGAAGAAAACAAAACACGATGACGTAGAAGCAAAATGAAAGGATGAAGAACTGCTCCCATCGCAGAATATCTTGCGCCCTCTTTCCATGTAGATTGCGAAGGAGAAGTTGATTCTCTCGAACTCAAAACAAAAGGACCCAGGGGGCATAAATTCGTATGAACCAGAAGCCCACCTCCCAGCTTAGTACCAAAAGCCGGCGAAAAGTAAAACCCAAGAAATAAGAGCACCAGCAAACAAAACGCGACTGGGGATAACATCGTTTATGTCTCAAAAAATCTACGTACCTACCCTGCCCACTCTATCCCAACCCCACAGTCTCCTCCAACCAGCCAGCTTTCATATAAAAAGCGCTCGTGTTTCCGAAAAATAAAAACAAAATTATGATTCATGTTTTCATCCTAATGAGGTATACCCAACTCCCAAAGCAAAAGAACGCACTCCCCCACTCCGCCCGGGTATCAACAACTCTCACCACCTCTCACCTCTACTCCAAGTTCCCTCCCCCCAACCAGCCTATTGTCCGCCAACAGCCTTCGCCAACAACCCCCAACATCTGACGACCCAATGCGAGATCAACCCCGCAATAGCAAGAACCATATAAATCCTTCCCACCTCCCACCAATTCGCCAGCTTGACCTCCGTTTCTATAAACCCCTCGTTCGTGGTCCCAATTTTCGCATTCCCATTAGAAGAGGGTTTGCTGGCTGGGAAAAATCCCGTGACGAGTTGCTGTTCCATCAGGGCGTCTTTCTCTAGCCATCGTTCGCGAAGCCAGTGTTCGAAATCGGTGGGGTTGTCGAGGGGGATGGAGGACATGGCGAATTTGCGCCAGTACATGTTTACTGATGGTGGGGGTCGGCCTTGGAGGTACATTGATCGGAGGGTGTAGAGGTCTTGTCCGTATTGTCCTCTCCTAGATATACCATTAGGGGAGCTCACAAAAACAATGAAATTTGACTTACGGGACACCCTCATAGGCCAAGGTACAGTCATAAACCCAATCCACCGTCCCTTTAAGCTCATTAAGACAAAAAAACGAGCCGGTACTTCGTGGGGTGAGGACATGCACCATATCCTTCTGTCCAGTTTTCTCCGCCCATTTCGCACTTCGACCTCGGGTGTCTTTACTTAAATTCGTTCCTTCAGGGAAGAGCATAAGCCACATCGGATCCAGACCTGAAGATCCAGACATCGGACCTGAATGGACTTGTTTTAGGACATTCAAGCGGTGTGCCAGTCTTGGTTGATCCTTCTCCATCTTCCTCGACATGAAGACGAAGCCGTAGAATTGCATTCCCCACCCTCCTATTGGTATATATTTGAGAGATTCTTTGAGAATGATGTAGATGTGGCCGTGCATGTGTTGTTTGTTGGTGTAGCCTGCCCACCATAGGTATAACCAATCTGAGTAAATCTGTTAATGTTAGCCTCCCTCTTGGGAAATGTAGGTTTTGGATGTGTACCTGGTGGTTTGCTATCAAGACTATTCGTTCTGGAAAGTTCAATTCTACCCTCCCATCCGCCGTTTTCCACATCTCGTTGGCCACCGAGGCATCGCCACTAATCCTCACCACCGTCGGTGCCCACCATTGTGTTAAAGTCGTTACGGTGATTCCGAAGGATTCTTTCGTTATGGCCATGTAGGCATAGTACCAGTCCCGACTGATCCAATATAAGGGTACGCCCAGCAGTTGGGTTGCGACTATTCTGAGCCTTGTTAGCAGTGACTCGAGGGGCCAGAGGATGTTGACACATACGAGGAACATGCTGAGAGGAAATATGTTAGGACGCCTAGTAGTCTGAGGATCTGTACTGCTGGATTGTGTTTGATGTGTCCTCCTGGGTGTTCCTCCGTTTCGTTGATCTCGAGTTCTGTGAGGGGGGCTTTTGTGTCCGGTTGCTTCCTCTGTCTGAGGGTTTCGTTGGCCATTATGTTTTGTTACTTTCTCGAGGAGGTTTGGGGTTTGTATTTGTAGTTGCCAGTCCGCATACGCCCACGCACAGCAGAGCCAGGTGGGGTTGAAGTGAATGTCGAATACCTTAACCTGACTGGACAGAGTCGTGTGCCTTTGCAAAAGGTCGCGTGGTTCGGACTTTGAGACAAAAATATAGTTATAGATCCGAGAATCCCACAACCTGCCAACTTTTTAGGCGGGCTTATTGGGGCATTTTAGAAGCGACGGAGTGTGGTTTGCTGAAGATATATTTCCAGGTTTGTACTGGTAATTGTGAAAACGAAGCCTGATTCAGACAGCTTGCCTTATCGATAAGCACCCATGAAGCCTTTTGCATTCCGAATTTCTATATCCGTCCTTGGCGAAAGCTACTAGGGAACAAACAATAAGCTTGATTCAACAACACCATTGTTGCGCGACTTTCCAAGCTGGAACTTACTGCGAATTGCATCATTTACGCCGGATATTACTAATAATGACTCGTCAAGAATCTACCTTAATTTTGTCTTGTGCAACGCTGGATATTTAGCCATCTCCCAATTTCCTCTTTCTAACTATCACAAACACCAATCCCTCGCGATGATACCGAGGAAGCTGCCCAGCGGCATTAGAAATTTGCACCGCAGCTTCAGTAGCACAGCAACTCGTCGAGAGATTCTAGACGTAGAAAATCTGCCAGACAGAATAATTCCCAGATATCAAGGCATGTCCCAACCATCACGACAAGATCACTCACTAACCATGCCTATCAGACAGCAAAACAAGCGACCTCCTCTCCCTCCAATGGCCCTCACCCCCCCGAAACATCCTCTTAATCAAAAAAATCGGCGCCCCCAAAGTCTCCGAGTCCCTAATCGAATACGCAAAACACATCCACTCAAACTACGATAATGTCTCCCTAATCTTCGAGCCCAAAGTCGCCGCGCAGATGCACAAACACTTCTCCTTCCCAATCTACACCAGCAGCACCTCCCACGATCTCGCGAAAAAGGTTGATATGACGACTACCCTTGGAGGCGATGGGACGATTTTACATGCTTCTTCGTTGTTTAGTACGACGCTGAATGTACCACCCATTCTATCTTTTAGCATGGGGACCCTGGGCTTCTTGGGAGAGTGGAAATTCGATGAGTTCAAGAGGGCGTTTAGGGAGGTTTATATGTCTGGGGCTGGGGCGGGGTCGCCTTTATTTCAGGATCAGAGGCATCCTCATGTTCAGGGTGGTGTTGAAACTGGAGATACGGTGACGGGCTGGTCGAGTGTACGGGGGAAGTCGATGGGACCAACCCGAAGCTCGAGGGTGTTATTACGGAATCGATTAAAAGTTGGAGTATATGATTCAAACGGCAATCGCGTTATTGGCGATAACACGACGGAAAGCGCGGAGGGAGACGTCCATGCTATGAATGAAGTCATCATCCATCGTGGGAAGGAAGCACATCTCGCCATCATCGAAGTATTCGTCGGTGGTCGTTTTTTGACCGAGGCAGTTGCTGATGGGATGATTATCTCTACACCTACTGGGAGTACAGCTTATAGTCTGAGTTCGGGTGGAAGTATCATCCATCCTCTTGTTAGCAGTCTTCTCATGACGCCTATTTGTCCGAGGAGTCTGTCTTTTAGACCGCTGGTTTTGCCTGCGAATACACCTATTACGTTACGGTTGAGTGAGAAGAATAGAGGGAGAGACCTGGAAGTCAGTATTGATGGAAGACGGCGAAGTCATGGTGTTAGTGTGGGCATGGAGATCCGAGTTAATGGGGAACACATTGCGAAGGGGATGGAATGGGTCGGTGGTGTTCCATGTGTTATGAGGGGTACGAAGAGTGGGACTGATGAGGATGATGGTTGGGTTGGAGGTTTGAATGGTCTTTTGAAATTCAACTATCCATTCGGCGAGGAGTGAAGACCTCCTATCTACCATTCGTCGTTACACCCTACCCGGGCACCGGTTAGTCCAAGAAATCGTAACTGGTCTAGAGTTGAAATCCTCTACTCAGCTCCCCCCATTGGCCAACCAAGACTCAGAAAGTCAATTCAATTTTCCTCTACGGCTCAAATAATATCGTTTCAAACAGGGTTGGGATAGTCTTAGAAGGGAAAGTGTATTATTTACACTGACGAATCCACACAAACCTCTTGTTGTGGGAGAGTGTTTATCCAGTTCTACCGAAGACTTCTGGGCGGACCACCTGGCGGTGTCTGCGTTCGTGTCGGTTCGTGGGCTTCAACTCAAGGTGCTACTCGGCGCAGGTAGTCTGTGAGTAACCAACCTTTTTTCGGAGTACAACTTCCTTTTTTTGAAAATGGATCTCAAAACTACTCCTGGTTCCCATGGTTATTCTAAACGAACTCGAATAACAATTTGCTGTGGAAGAACAGATGGGATAGGAGAGGGGGTGGTGGGGGTGGTGGGGGTGTACTGACTTTGGCCCAATTTAAAGTGGAAGGACAAGCAAGTTGTAGCCAAGCGGAGGGGGTCAGGAAATCTCATGGAATGGACGACGAAGCACTTCCCGATGTTTTGAGTCTGGGAGAACGACCAAGACAAAAACCCATACCGCTACGATCTGAGCGCATCACTAAAGCTGTGCTTAAAATCTCGAATTTTGGGGGATGAATATTTTTTGTTTTCAAATCAAAACGCCAAAGAAGAGGGAGTTGCCTTATCACATGGAGGACTCGAACTTGTGGTGCTTATAGCTACCTGACGGTGTAAGGGCTCTCCCAGATGAGTGGTGAAATGTGCGGAACCTTATTTTTCTCAAGTACGGTAGTGGTTTCGGGAAATTGAGAGGGTGTTGAGGGATGTCGATATGGAATATTAAGCATCTCAAGAATAAGATGATTATTTAAAGCTGGAGGTTGTTGCTTTCTTTCTTTCTTTTTTGTAGTGGTGGGTTCATCTTGACCACTGACACTACTTTACAGTGGACATGAAAGGTTCAATGTTCCAAACATGGGCTATCGTAACACCTTTCTCTATATACAACGCTTGGTTTCAAGAATAGGGCGTGTTTTCGGACATTTCTTGGTGGTTTGCTGCATGTACTTCCTTTCTGTTTTCCTTTTCTTCTTTTGCCCTAGCCAGCACGCTTGTTTGTGGGCGCGTCCTTCTCAAAATTGATCGTCTCCATTATCTGACGGAAGGTTTCAGTCTGCATGTCGGTTGAGAAGATTTGAGATTTAAGACTTCCCGAGGTGGTACAGATGCCATCGTACCACCTCGCCAGAAGGTGTTCTTGGGCTCATTTTATGAGCCTGTGGTGGATCTGGGTGGGGGTGCGAGATGGGGAAGAGGTTTTGCAGTCCCAATTTGTATTGGCCAATGGAAGTTTGGTCTTGGATGCTGGTGTTATTCCGTGCGATCTGGAGGTTCTACCCTACAGCTGTGTCCGATATGAATTCGGACACCCCCTGGTGGACTTCTGGGGCCGATATTGAAACATTTGGCTCGCGACTTTGTAGCACAAAGGGTTTCAGCATATCCGAAGCCTGTTTCCTTGTGGCGGCTCGGAATTTTGCTTTCTTGCGTAAAGCTGGGGGTGTCGGTCGTCGTTGGTCTAATCTGATGGTCAAATCCCTCAATTGAAATTCTGAGGTCTGTTCGGTAAATGGACTACTGCCAAAACTGGCAAGTACGACTTTGACACAGGTCTTCCGGCCTTCAGTCTGGAGGTGGTCGAAAATTCGAAAGAACTCTCTTGGCCACGATGTTTGACTGCTGAACTCCCGATTGAGCACTTCGGCATCAATCACTATATACACCTCTGGGATCCCCTTCAAGACGGCACCCAGTAGCTGAAACCATTCAGATTCTGTTTTCGCACTTTGAAATCGTGCAGCATTCAGAGTCGTAGATTGTTCATCCAGCAACGAGTGGTTAAGCCTCAGAATTTGTAGCACAAGCTGCTTCAGCACATCGATGGGAGAGCGCCATTCCAAAATCCCCTCTTTAGCGCTCAGTGTCCATATCACGGGTATTTTCATGCCACGGAGGAGAGCGACGATGTCTGCAGCGAAGTCTTTGGTTTCGTGGCGGGTCAAGCAAGAGCCTTTGATAAGTATCAATGAGGATTTTCTTGATGCTGCCCACTCCTTCAGTTTTCGGGATTTCCAGCATGGTCTGTTGTCTGTTGTTGCTTTCAGTCGTCGCCTTTTGCTTAAGAAGCTGCAGTATCGAAAGGTGTCTTCGGGATCGGGGAGTGCTGTTGAGGCGGTGAAGGAGAGGATTTGGGAGAATTGGATTTCGCATGTTCGTCTTCGTGAGTCGAGAAAGATTCTTGAGTTTGCTGCTTGGTTTTCTGGGGCAGATTAGCACATACATCAGCTGTTCATGGAATGCATGCCCACTCACCTATCATTGTTCGTTTTATTTCTTGCAAAAGTACATGCATGTTTCTCTACTCAGCCTGCGATGCACCAATTGCGAGTTCATCGATCGTTTTCGAACATGTTTCTATTTCCCCGAGTATGTCTCCGAACCTGAGCGGTGCTGGTCTAAAGATTGCCGTTATGAAGTGCTTAAATTTGCCATATGTGTACCACTTCATCGCTCGAACCATGAATCGCAGCACGTTCGCATAAAGGGTCGAGACCGCATATTTTATTTCCTCCGTTGGGAAAAGAAGGATTTTGACGTTTACTCGTGGTAATACTGCTGCGATTTGGGCCAAGGCTTTCGAGATTTGGGTTATATATTCTTGGTGATTGACCACAGCCTATTTGAATTGTCAGAGCGCGCGCAATCATGAAATGGCTCGATAGATCCCCATCGCAAGGCATTAGCATACCATAAGCAGAAACTTCATTGTTCTCCAAGCTAATGCGCAATATTCCGGGTGGAAATTCGCAAAGGTAACCATCACTTTCTCGTAATGCATTATTCTCTCGGCCAACTTTGTGAGCCATTTCCCAGCCTTCTTCTCATGCGAGCGGGCGAGATATGATTTCCTCGCAGAATCTACAACATTTTGCACATCTTGTATGTTTGGTTTGCTCTGAATCCAGAACAGCGGCACTTTATCCTCTAATCAATCCCGCCTCGCCAATGAAACATAAAACTGAAATGACTTCGCATCCTTCCAACAATAATTCACTCGGCACCTCAAATGGACGCGAATCCCTATTTTGGGAGAGCCCACATCGACCGTCGGAAACGCCGGAGGGCAGTTTGCCACCGGTGTCATCTTTTGGGAGAGGGGCAACTGTTCCCATTGCCAATCCCATTAATCGACCAAAAATGGATCTTCAACACCCAAGGCCATCTCGCCCTCCAACTATCCAATGGAATAATGATAATCCAGGCAGTGTCCCAGTAGTCCAGTCGTCACGACGACTGGAAAACGCCCCAGCGGTCCACCCGCCGCGACAACTGGAAAATACCACAGGAGTCGAATCGTCGCGACAACACGAAGTACAGTCCCTCATTTTTGAACTTCAAAAAGTGAGGAAAGAGCTAGCAATGACAAACCTGCCGAAGGATAGCTCTGATCTACTCTTTTCCTCTCGCCCAACTTCAAAAAGCGGCATAACGGAAATTTCAATTCCAACCCAGTCAACCGTGCCACAGAGCACCAGAAGTGATCATTTACTCACCGAACAAGCAAGATCGATATCAGCGAGATCACCATCGGCCAAACAATTCGGGATCTCCCCCTCCGAATCACATTTGCTCATCAGTCAAACAGCCAAAACCCTTGATACAGAAACAGAAAATGCACTGGACTTCTCAAACTACAGAATAGGTGATGGAGAGGATTCAAGCGAAAGTGGGAATCAAAACCTGTTGGATAATTCTAGCCCACTCAGCCTTGAAAGCCCTAAGAGAACCAAAACGCATTCTGTCGCCGTCCCAACTGATGCTGATGAACATCTCATGGTCGATCAAGAAAGGACAATTCATCTTTTCACGGAATTTCTGCAACAAAGACAGAATTATGAGTCCCCGGGTCTCAATGCAGCCTCGCTAGCTGCCCCCAAGAAACATTCGCTTGTCGAATCACATCATAGCTCAGAATTAAGTCCAAGAGAGAGCGATGAAAAGCGAGTGACAGACGAACCTCCCTACAAAAAGACGCGTACCCGAGCTCTCGAGGTCATCGGTATGAGATCATCAAAATTCGGAATTTCACCACCAAGCCCAGGCTCACTACGTGGGCACCGAACCCGAAACTCAAAAACTCCAGTACTCCCTAACGAGAAGGAAAAACACCGCAGTGCAACTAGTCAATCTATCACTTGTAAGAGCTGCGGAGAGAACCAGCATACCGCCGCTCTATTCAAGACTATCGACTTATTGCGAAGGGAAAATCTGCAGTTGACCAAGCTCGTGGATTTTCGGCTACCACCACCTCCGCTGCCACCACGTGTTCGGATATTTCATCGGGTCAGCTGTGAATGTGGTATGGATCGTATATTGCAGCCACGTATAGCAGTTTACCTAGATGCCCCACACAGGATTACAGGCTCCAGAAGTTGGCATCTCCAAGGCAACTTGAACGCCCCAGAACAAGATTTATATCTTGACCAACACAAGGATGTGGCGTTGCTCATTTATAAAAACTATCGTTGCATGGCGGACGCTTCACGCTTTGGGTGGCAGCAACAATTGCAGACACTCAAATATCCCTCTCCCACGCCATCACGAGAAGCTTTCTTGATAACTTCACCTGTGCTCTTAGAAGGTTTTAGTCTGGCCATCAGCAACTCGGCAATACCCGACCAAGTTCAGAAGTCTTTCGAATACCGCAGAGAGATGGATGCCCCATTCCACTATCTTTACTTCAATCGCGCTCACATCCTAGACAGGATCGCCAACATGAATGAAGAACACCAGACGCAAGCATCTCTGTTGATGGACTATATACAAAGTAGCTTCCAAGCTAGTCAAGGAGAGGCAGATAACTTATTTTCTCGAGGGCTTGTGAACAAAGAAACACTCCCATATCTTTTTGAGCCCAATATGAAGGTTCTTTCCTCGCACACTGGCCATTTGTTGTGTTTCCAAACAACAGACCATATTTCGCAAAAGGGTAGGGATGAAAATTTCAACGATATCTGGCAATTGAATGGCTGGTCCCGGAACTTTGATGGCGTTTCTCTGAGAAGGTGTCCAAAGTTGTTCGTAATCGCTCTGCCTGCTTCAAGGGGGGATGAAGCAACTACGCCCATTCAAAAGCTGGCTGTCTATCCTCTAAAGTATGGCTCAGGTTCTCTATTAGAAGAACTGCAAGCCAGGGGTGAAAAATTCTGGCTCTGTCGTACAAAAATGTACGTTTCGTATGAAGATTCTACTGTGATAGTTGACCCAGTTCACGTGAGTCTCCTCCAATCAACAATTTCTCTGGTAGTTGGCTAATTTCATAAATGGAAGAGAGATACAAGGTTTATGGTGGATATAGCTGGACATAGACACATGTGCCCCGATGAGTATGAGCGACAACGATGGGAAGAGATAATCCCTATGGATTCAACTTGCCCACCGAATGGACAGAAACCACAGGATTTTTATCCCCTTTTGCCAGCAACTGTCCCTGGTTTCAACATGCAATCTAAAACGTGGGGTGAGTGGGCGTTATATGCTCCCTATTTTCTGTCCCTCCGAAACTATCCGATTCCTTGTGTCGTCTCTCCAGTTTATTTGTAGTCCCTCTTCCTGGTATGATTGAAATGATCATAGTAAAACGATATTTCCCTAGTGCATGTGTTGTTTATTCGAAAGTAAGACAAGTGGGCATTGCGCTGCGAACACCTAATTTTACCTCAGTTGTGCGAAGGAGTCTAGGATAATTAAAATTATGTTCGAGAAGTTTAGGAGAATTAGAAAGATAGTGTCTTGACTCTCCTAAACCTCTCAGATAGCATTTATAACTAGTCGGGGTTTATTCGAGTAATGAGAAAATGGGGTGTTCGCAGAGCCATGCTTGCTTCTCTTAACTCTATGTTGACAATGACTTCTAACAATAAGTTCAGCGAGTCTCAAGGTGACCAGCATTTCACCTGTAGTCTGGAATACGGAGGCATTCGAAAGTTTAGTTGTGGATGAAGATACGAAACAAATGGTTAAGGCACTGGTCATCAATCATTTAGCTGGAGGAAAGACCACCGATCTGATGGACGGGAAAGGTAATGGTCTTGTAATTTTGCTTCATGGGTTAGTCATGGTTTGTGTTATGCGAATTACCTACTCATATCATCTAGGAGTCCTGGAACGGGAAAAACACTTACAGCAGGTAAGCACAGTATCTATGTATCTCCCCATTTGAAATTAAGTTTGACTAATATTGCATAGAAAGGTACTGCATGACTTTGGCTCCTACTTGAAACCGCTAATAGTAAGTGATAGTGTCGCAGAGCTAGCACACAAGCCATTGTATCGAGTTTCTTGTGGCGATATCGGGACAGATGCAAACATGGTTGACAAGGTAGCACGTGATCTTTCCACTGTAAATATTCCTGGTTGTCATTAACATTGAACAGCACTTACAACGAGTCCTACAACTAGGAAGGGTTTGGGGTTGTGGTAGGTATTTAAATATCCGGGTGACGAAGCTGAATCAAAGGCAGTGGTTCTCTTGGATGAAGCTGATGTGTTCTTGGAGGAGAGGACTCTTGCAGACATGCAAAGAAACGCGCTTGTTTCTGGTAATCATCTTCAATTTCTCCCCAGCACTCTTTTAAGTTATCGCTAACAAACCCCCTGTTTTCCTCCGTATACTTGAGTACTACGACGGCAAGGCTCCTTATCCTCGAATATGTGCATCTCGCTCGCTAATCTCTTTTCAGGCATACTCATCTTGACGTCCAACAGGGTCGGAACTTTTGATGAAGCGTTCAAAAGCCGTAAGAAGGAATGCCATACATGCCTCTAACACGTTCTAATCGTTGTGAAATCAGGCATACAATTAGCCCTTGATTACGAAAACCTAACACGTCCAAAGAGAAGGGCCATATGGGCCAACTTCATGAATCGCCTAGAAGCCATTGAACCAGAGCTTGTGGATGTTTACAATCTGCGAGAGCACCTGGATGAACTATCCATGCACGATATGAATGGTCGACAAATCAGGAATGCCCTGACAACGGCGAGACAACTAGCCAAGTACCAGGAAAAAATGATGGGTTACGATATGTTGAACCATGCAATCCGGGTTGGTTCCAAGTTCGACACTTATTTGAAGCGCGTGAAGCATGGAGTTAGCGACGATGAGATCGCACGGGAGGGTGGAGTGAGGTGAGGTAAATATAGAGCTTGTGTCGGAGGATCTCGGGTATATCGTTTTGAATTCCGGTTGAGACAGCTATTGGTCCAAAGAGAACCTTGACTGTTCCCCATCGCCTTATCTTTCCACCTTTTCGCTCCAGTTTTCCTGCCCCTGATCTTCCGTCTTTTCTTCCAAGTTGGCAAGTTTCCCCTCAATTATCCACTTCATCCACTTTCTGAGATCCACTTTCACAGTTGTTCCAGACCGCTTCCAAGAATTTTTCTCGGCTTACTTTCCCTACTTTCCTTGGACTGGCCTCAATAGACCCCTCACCCTATCCACACTCAACAGCACATCTGCTGGCAGTCTCAGAATCTCGTTCAAAAATACCTCTTTGTTCCTGACACATGTCTGGATACTCTCCCCCTCCCCGTGGTATTCGGGCGAGGTATTAGACCCTGATTTTTCGCTGTCTTCCAAAACATCACTGACTCCAAGTAAAGCGTAAGTTGGAGCGTATAATTCCCAGCCGAAAACTTGGTTTCCTCCTTGGTCTTCGAGGAGCACTTCGAAGTGAGAATCTGTGGTTCCGGAACTCATGATGCTACCGTGGGAGCAAGCAAGGAAGAGAAGGTGTTTTTCGCAAAGTTGCGTGAGTGTGGGGTCGGAGGAGTGATTATATAATATGGTGGTGCAAATTTCTGATTCAGTTGAAAGTGGAAGACTGTCGTGATTTTGTTGAGTGGGTGTCTCGTGAGATTTCTCCGTGCTATTAAGTTTTTGTTGGAGGATATTATTGATGTCGAGGATCGCTGTTTGGAGTTCGGCGGGTGTTTCTGGGTGAGGTTTTGTGTTCAGGTAATTATCGAGGGTGGAGCTGAGGGATGAGTGCTCTGGATATGAATGTGATCCTGTGGAAGATGATGAGGATGACGAGGATGAGGAAGAAGACGAAGATGAAGAATCGTATTCGAGATCGTATTGATCATACGAGTCGCTTTCTCGCCGTTGCTGCAATGCAGCTAGATGTGGTGTTTGAAAGGAGTTGGATGAGGATGGGTGGTATGAATATTTCGTTCCATTGGATGCGCTGTTGTCGAAAGTTCGGTATGCATCAATCGATGATGTGGACGAGTATGAAGAATCCGATGAATCGGAATCATATTCGTAAAAACCCTCCTGTCCCTCCCACTGCTCCTCGAAATTGTCGATTCTCTCCATCTTGTGTTGTTGCACAAAGAGACGTTCTGGTTTCGCGCGAAAATAAACTCGTCAACGGCGGGAAAGAAAATAAACTTTGCTCTCAAAAATCCAAATTACCCCACAATCTTTCTTTCTTTCTTTCTTTCTTTCCCCTTCCAAAAAAATCGACAGTTCAAACAGCACTCACAGAGTAACTTGTTGATTTATTATCGTGTGGAGGAAAGTGATCTCTTATATGTATACAAGAAGGGTAATGCAAGCAAGGCCAGGCCCCCGAGCTGCCAAAAATAGAGGGGTCTAGTCTCCGTAGGTGCGTCAAACGAAACAGAAACACCTTCAGCATTATTCCGCACCACCACCACCACCACCCACACTCACACCTTTTGCTCCTCAAACGGGTTTATGCATGCACGAACCCCACTTTCAACGTTTTCCATTCTAACATGTGAAGGAATTTCAATTGATTGTTTAATTGATGCTGGAGAGTTGTTGCTTGAGCAGATTACAGATTTTGCCAAGATGGCTTAGTGGTGCTCGGATGGGGTTGTGGGGGTGTGGGTTATGGGAGGGAAGAGGTTTAGGCTGATTGCGAATGGGGTGGAAATGGTGTTGGTGCCTGGATTTAATTGTGGAATATTAGGTATGGTGTTGGTTGTTTTATTAATTGGCAATATCAAATGTTTTTGAATCTTGGGGAAATACGAGGTTGGTGGTTGGTTTTTGATTTGAGTTTGAGCTACTGTACGGAAGGGCACTAGATGCCTGGATGCTTGGATGCACGCTGATACTGTGTAGCTGATTGAAAAATAAGGTTTCAACGTCCATTTCCCGTGCCATTTTCGTGGCATGGCTGGAGTAGGTCACGTGCCTACGAGATAAAACAGCGAAAGTGTCAAAAGTCCTTACTAAATTGATGATATATTCACAGAGTTTCTAAAGGAATGTCACTGAGACAGTCTTTCCCTCCATTTCATTATCAATCACCACGCTATTAGAAAGTGTGACCGTCGAATGATGCAAGTACTAGCCTACTTTTGGAAAAGTGGGAAAGCTAAGATTAAGCGAAAGGCTCAACCTCCCCTCTTGTTCTATGAGATTTGCTTTGTTATAAGCCATTGGCTAAGCAAGGTCTGCTTCAATTGGGCAAGCTTCACCCATCTCAGCAACCCAAATGCTCGATAAGGTTCTGCGATAAGCGTATACGACGGGACTAATCACATTGCTCAGGTATATGTGCTTTATAAGTTTGACTTTAACCTCAGCTGCTTTCTTTTGTGATTCTTGGAACCGCTGCTCGGCACTAACATTATCAAATGTTGCATTCTTTTAACATCCCCTTTTCTTTTCTAATTTTATTTCTGCTTCGGATCTCAACAATCTTTTCCCTAGCAGGTATAATTCCCTGCTAAAAGGAAACTTGTATTCACTCACTTCTATTAATCACATCACTACCCACTAGCGTCTCACTAGCGCCACTCGGGTTATACAATACTTTTGCTGTGCCTTACCTTGCTGCTTGAACAGCTTTCGCCATCTCTTCTTGCAACTTTCACCATGGCTTACTCCCTCATAACCCTCCTTCTACTTGCGCCCATAACATTTGCATTATGGAACTTGCATTGCTTATACCGCAACTACCAACTTGCCAAGAAGATGGGTGTTCCCATCGTAATAATATTTGCGAGTGGCGATAATCCAATCTGGCATTTCACTTCAGGCTTCATCCTTCCCACCATCAAACTCATTTTCGGAGATATCGAGCTTGTGAAGTACGGCGCACCTGGATGGGAGAATAGAACAAGGTACAAAATACACGAAGATTATGGCGATGCAGTTATGCACGTTAGTCCCGGATATAACTGGCTTTACCTCGCGGATGCGGATGCTATCAATGAAGTTTGTCGCCGGAGTAAGGATTTTGATCGACCACCAGATTTATTGGGTATGTTCCAGAGATTGTGTTTATCAAGAAAGTGTGTGTTGACTTTGAATCTAGCTATGCTTGATATATTTGGTCCAAATATATCTACCGTAAGGCCTCCCTGCTTTGATTCTCTCGTTTTTACTAAAAGCTTTCAGGCCGTGGGAGCGGATTGGCAGCGACAACGGAAAGTGACTTCGGCCCCTTTCAACGACCGAAACAACAGACTTGTTTGGAGCCAATCTCTCAAGCAAACTGAAGAAGCACTCCAGTTCTGGAAATCACTTGATGGCCCTATCCATCGCACCTTCCAGGACTTGCGAACGATCTCACTTCACGTTCTCTCCGGGGCAGCATTTGGAAAATCCTACTCATTCCATGGAGCCACCGAACCACCCCAGAAAGGTCACATGTTCAATTATCGCTACTCAATCAATTTGATATTGGAAAATGCGTTGTTGATTCTTATACTTGGACCGAAATTCCTGTCCAAAGTCTTTTGGCCAACTAGTTGGGCAAAAATTGGGCAAGCCACAATTGATTTCAAGTTCCTCATGACTGAAATGCTTCAAGAAGAAAGGACTGCTATAGCACAGGGAAAGACCCGAGATGCGACCTTCACAAACTCCCTTTTACGTGCGAGTGAGGAACTCTCTGGCAATTCCAAGGTGGCGAACGGAGGAGATAAAATGATTACTAGAGGTCTTACCGAAGAGGAGATTTATGGAAACATATTCGTGTACAACTTTGCTGGACATGATACTACATCTGGCACACTATCCTGGATACTCTATTTGCTGGCTGCGTACCCCGAAGTTCAGGAATGGATTGCCGAAGAGCTCAAATCCGTGTTCGGCGACGATGAAATTCAAAGCCAAGAGTTCGAAAAGGTGTATCCAAAGTTGATTCGCTGCACTGCCGTTCTTGTAGGCTCTCTCGTACCCTGAACAGTAACATAGAAACTGTATAGCTAACTCACTACCAGTACGAAAGTCTCAGACTCTGGAATCCATTACTAGGAATCGTTAAATCAACTTTCGATACACCTCAACCTCTCGAAGTCCGTGGGAAAAAGTACATGGTTCCTCCAAATACCAGAATAATTCCCAACTTCTATGCAATTCACACACTACCAAGATATTGGGGCTCGGATAGTTTATCCTGGAATCCTAAGCGATGGGTATTGAAGTCAGTCGATTCCCTCAACGAGTCTCTGAAAGTGCCACAAAAGGGGTCATACATTCCATGGGGTGATGGCATTCGAACTTGTCCTGGGAAGAAGTTTGCTCAAGTTACTGTTGTTGCAGTTCTAGCCGGGCTTTTTCGAAAACATCGTGTGAAGATCGTCCAGAAGGAGGATGAGAATGTTAAACAAGCAAAACAACGGGTCAAAGATGTGGTAGATGATAATGGGGTTGTGTTGTTGTTTCAAATGAAGAATCCAGAAAGCGTTGGGTTAAGTTGGGTAGAAATCTGAAATGCGGTCTAGCTTTTAGACTGCTAGTGTAGTGGGGCCCGTATGATGTTATTGACTGGGTCTGAAATCAGGGTTCGGAAGGGGTCTCTAGATATCTCATCGAATGCCGATCTCCATTGTATTCTTCATTTCAAGAACCACGTTTCTTCCAGCTCTCTCTTCGCTTCGCGTGAATATTGAACGATGGGAAAAATAAATTGTCCCTGGCAGAAACTGAGATAGAAGGACTATCACATGTTTTCCAGCCCCGCGGATTCTGGATCCGGCCAATCAAAATAGCACAGCCCCTTTACCCTAGCGAGCCAATAATTGCAAACCCAATCGGGAAGAATCTCAAACACATCCACGAAAAATCAGATGGCGGGAAGGTACCCAGTTCCTCTCGGTAGTGTAAATTCAGAAAAAGTTGAATTCGTGGGGTTATCGTTACCAAACCAAGATCTTGGGCTTAGTATCTACTTCACGGTTGGAACCACTCCATATTTTTCGAAGTCTCAAGCTTTCCAAATTCGATTCAACTCACAAGCCCCTGGAGAAAGACATGTGTGAAGTATAACATGAAACTTTCACAACGCAAAGGGAATTGAAAAAGTCGTGATCACCGAAACATTGGTTACTTGTTCTAGCCCCCGAATCCCAAAAAGAACCCGTCCAAGCCCACTACAATCGAAGCACATACAAACAGAAGAGACCGAAAACAAAAAAGCAGAGAGATGTAAAACCAGAATTCCACCTTGCTTAAACTATATTGTGCTTAACCCCTACCGGGGCCTACCGGGAAAGTGATTTGTGGAATGATTGTTTTGTTGATGTGTGAAACCAACGTACCCTCCTGGAAATGCCCTCGTGTGGTCATTAATATTCATCGAAGCGTCGCTTGCCGGGGCGTCCAACTGTTGATATCGATGGTCATTGGGCGGGTTGGATACAAACGGTGATGGGGCACAGATGCCATCAAAGTTTGGAAAACGGTCGTTGGGGTAGAGCGGAGGGTCTTCAAACAAGTTATCAGTTTGCAGATTATACTGTTGATAGACTGAAGTGTGATTGACTATATCGAAGTTAGCATCACAGCATTCGGCCATTTTGCACGGCGCCTTGGTGGCTTACAGCTGGCGATAGTTCCCTTTTCTACCTCCTCACCTGAGAATATTACATCGCTCTCGTTTCCGGGATTGTTGCAATCTCCTAGGTCGGTCATGCCAGAGGATGGATTCGGGTATTCCTGGAATAGGCCTACAATGATATCAGAGAAGACCTTCAGCCAAAGGGGAGGAACGCATCACCTTTGTTATGTTCAAACACCTGGTAAAGGTGCCTTTCTTCTCGCTTCATATGCTCGAAAGCAGGCGAAACTGTAATTGTTAATCAGACTTGGGATCGTGTGCGATTCATGGGAGTGATACTACTTACGGAGGTTCATTTGAGCTCCATGTTTGTCTAGTGCATGTCCCATCAATCGCTTTATCCTCCGATCAAGTGGGTCGCAGCCTGGATAAGGACAACGCTTTTCTGGTTGGTGTTGTTCTTTCAAATGCCTCTTGGTGTCACCACATCTTTGGAATGGAGTTGAGCCATTACAGCCGTATGGACAAATTCTGTTCTTGGGGTTTTTGCTTCGTGGCATACTTCAGTCGACAATGCAATTGTGTTACAGTTCGAAGAGGAGTCGAAGCCTGAAGGGTACATATGTCCTCTTGAGACGCTTGTACATGCTGCTCGTGGTCGGCATGCCACCCAACGGGTAGCTGCTTGTAGCGCCATATTGCTGCTATTGGGTATCCGGGTGGTTACAAGATGGGTGTCGATGAACAGCATGGTACTGGTAAACGAGAACTAACTGTTTTGTTTGATTAAACATTGGGTTGATATCATGGCAGGACAATAGATGGCTGAAAGAGTGGTCGTAACTCACCAGGGACAAAAGCACTAATACCAGCACATTCAATTGTCGCTGTATACAACTTCTTGGCTTGAGTTGTGATTTTTCTCCCCTCAAACCAGTTTTCTGTGGGATCCCGCGTAATTGCGCCCAGGAGGTCTGGAAATAGCGGTCAGAAGCATGATATGTATTTGAACATAGAAGGCTGTATGTGTCGGCACTGGGGTGGTGTATATCGTTGCCAAATAGGCCGTATTTGGGATGACAAAAGTGTGATTATTCCAGTCATTTCCCCTCAATATTTGAATACAGAGATGACCATAATTCTCGAAAGCAGGTGCCTTTGAAGAGAGTGGCAAATAAAGTCGGAGATTGATGTTAACCTTTGGATTGTGCAGATGCACACGCCCAAATGTGGTGGCAGAATAATTTGGGCCGCGAATAGGAGGCGTTTATTTGCTTCCAGCAACCAAAGCCGGGCGTCAAAATGGAAAGCCTGACAACCCTAAGAGGCAAGTGTGACTGGAAAGAAATGATAACTTCCCAGTAAGCCTGCGAGTACCCAGATTGATGGATATTCCAGTGTCGGCAGATAGAGCCTTCACACCACCGCTCGAAAACTCCGGGATTCCCACACCCTTGTTGGCAGGCCTGGCTTGCAAAGGTAGACCATCAAAATCCAGGAAATGATTTCAAGAGATTTTATATCCATAATTTCCAGTTCTTGAGGGAAACCGGCGATTTTGGAAGTAGTACGTACTGTTTGGATGTCAGGGGAGACCCTGAGTGACCTTGAAAGGTGCCAACCACTCCCCTGCTCTCGATGTAGAGGGGCGGAATGAAGTTCCCGACGCGAACTTCATCGCGACACCTTGGAAGACGCACACCTTTGAAACCCGGAAGACGATGAAATTCGTGTCATCGCAGGTACAATACTCTATGCCACCGGAAACAGCATCATCAAGAGTCCAGCACGAAGTGGAGCTCGCAACGTCGCCATTCAAAAACACAGACACGACTTCCAACATGCACCTGCGTAATATGGCTAACCTTTTGGAGAAATAGAATCAGACAATCGAAATATCTTTGCGATTGGGCACCTGGACTATCTGCCATCTGCGCACGAGTCATAAGTCCTGTCGCTTGATGTGATGGTAAACAAATGCGGCCGATGGTGGAAAAACAATTGTTTTTCCAAGCCCAACTATGACCAAAACAAATCAGCAAGGAAACGATACAAATCGAACACAACCACGTCCCACAAAATCACATCGAATAAAGAATAAGATTTGCGGAGAAGGGTAGGGATTCCCAACACAAAAGGGACTCTCTTGGAGGCGGATAAACGATGTTCGTGGAAGAGAATGCTTAAGGTGGCAAGAGACTTGGGGAATAAACTCAAAGCCAAGCTAGTAGCGCTGGATATGGTTCCATTGATGCTTCATTTCTGTTGAGCTCCCCACTCTCTAAGTCCATAATTACCTATGTCAATGCTAGGTTCTGGCCATACCACAATATACGTTGAAACCTTTCACCTGCTAGCTGGAAGTTGTACCCAAGGTGGTTCTCGGTCTAAAACAGTCGTTTTCAAGGTTAACTATTTGAATAGACTAAGCTTGGAATAGGAAATATTGCTCTTACATTCTTCATTAAACAATGGTTCCTTCTTTTGATTGTTTCAATGGATTTTTATATGAGTTCCTGTATTGATGTAGATCTCAAATTCAACCTTGACTGACAGCAGTCTTTCTTGCAACGCAAGGGATTAATCTAGGAAAATAGGAAAATCGAATAGAAACAACATATATGTCTATCAATAGAGCCCGGGGTAACATTGGATACCATTGGGTACCATTGGATAACATTTGGGTAATAACAATGAAGTGATGTCGACTCGCCGGAGATCACGTGATTTCTCGGGATGTTTATTGCGGGGTCTTGCATACACAGTGTGGGCGTTGGATCATGGGATTTTCAGAAGCTCCTTTTTGTGTTTTGATGTGTTACTTTAAATACGATTTGCTAAATAACCTTTCAGCCAGTCTGATTCCTCTATTCTCTCCCTAGCTATGTCCTTTCGGTAAATTCATATTTGGCTATTAAGACTCATGACTAGGTATATTAGATCTACTTGAAAATTTTATTAGGTCTAATTGTTCTTATAAGTAAATAAAACAATTGGGAAATACGCAGCGACTAGAACAATAAGAGAAGGGCTCTAAACTGAGAAAAGAAAATTCAAGTTTTATCAGGTCACGTACTAGCAATCTAAAGAAGTATATATACCTCCATAGAGATTTGGAAATAATTTTTCTCAAAAGATCACGAAAGTCGGACCGAAATTCATGCCTCCGCGGGCAACCGGACAATCTTAGCCCGTAGCTCTTTCCTACCCCACAAAAATATCTCTCATCATCTCGACACAGAAGAACCGCTTATGTTGCCGACACCACTGAAGTTGTGGCCAACCTTTGTGAAGCCCTTCCCTCCAATCTTGAAGGTGCTCAATTCACTGCCAGAAACGGGTATAGCACCAGCACCAAAGTCATGCCCAATTTGAACGCGACTAGATTCTTCAGGCGCAATATCGAAGTTCCTCTAAGTATCTCCCTTTTCCGCGAGTGTCCTCTCAACAGCCCCAACAAGAATCTTGTCCGACTCCAGCAACAGTGGCAAGCAATTTGAGGTCGTCGTTGTTGTTGATCCCGGATAGCTCCGCCCTCGAAGTTTTTGCGAGTGCCTTTTTGACTGCGGGGAATACATTCTCGAGGGTGTTCATGTATCCCGTGATATCTTCGATGAGACGGCCGAAAGCTTTCTTTTCATATAAAGCCCATTTGTTCCAGATTCCTACTTTGTTTTCCTCCTTCTTCCTGTCCTTCCTGCGTGCCACGATGCTTGTTGTCGCGTCGTGAAGAAGGCGGAAGCCGTTCTAGAGGTCTGTCCCGGGGTCGCAAAGTTCTAAGATCCCTTCGGCGCTCGTTTTGAACTTGTCCGATTTTTCTCTTGTATCATCGAGGTCCTCGTATAAGCTCGTGAGGACCTTTGATAATTTATTGAGTTCTTGTTGTGTTGCGAGAACCTTGGGCTGGACTGGTGCGCCATTTGGGTTCGGATTTTCCCCAAGACCAACAGCAAGACCCCATCGTGAGAGCCGTAAGCCGACAACGTCCAATTTCAATTGACACGCTCCAAAGTCTTTCTCAAAATGGCGGCCAAGCTGGATGAACTCGAAACAATTGACGCATGCGTTGAAGGCGCCGACAAGTCCTGCCGTCCCTGCCACGACTCCAAACACTTCGGCTATCGTGTTGACTCGACTAAATAAAGTATAGTTTGTTGAAAATATTCAAGACGGAAGGATACAGCGAGGCTGTCTCTAAAACAAATTCAGGCTGTCATTTGACTTCTGAGCCTCCACGGTGCAAGCCTCAATCATGCACAGTGCTGGGATTGACCGCAGCCTTACTTTTCAGCTTCGATTCTGAACGTCTGGTCTTCACACAAAGTGTCTCCTATCGGGCTCCATCTTCATTCTACCGTATGGCAAACATCTCCAGCTATTTCTAAATGATTCTACTCAACTTACGGTCTTTTGGTTTCGCGATACCGAAGACATGACTTCCAGCCACGGAGAAAGCTCATCCCATTGGAATGCAATCATTGTCGGGGAACAAGCACAAGCACACATTGGCCATAGTTATACGACAAACATCCGTATGTTTATTTAGCTATTTGCATATGCCTCTCAATTCATGACTAACTTCTGATGCTTCACAGAAATTACAGAAAAACGCGCCAAAGCAGTCTTCAGAGCATGTACTCTCTCCCGTGAAACATTCAGCTCATTCATCGAAGAAATTGGGGCTTTCCGGGTCTTGTTGGAAGATACAAAAGACGCAGCCAAAAGCCAGCAGCTCGATTTGAAACATGCGATAAGATTTGGAAACGTCCTTGAGGGATGCAACAAGTGCCTGGTCGATTTGGAAGCATTCGTTGTGCATTATAATGGCCTCCCGATGATGTCGACACAACGTTCGTGGGACAGAATACCATATAACACAGAAAAGATGGAAGATTTAAAGGGCCGTTTGGGAAGGAGCTTAGCAACTCTCAGCTCGATCAGTACCACCATAACTACGAGTCTTTTGGTACAACAAAGACTGGATAAGTTCATCGACGAGATTCGCACGGGGAGGCGTGAAGGGTCGGTCTGTGGTCTCTACTTATTCTATCGGAGCCAGCTCTCTACATGAAGCTGCGGATTGGAGAATAACTTGCAAGGAATTGCAAGATGTAGGGATCACAGCCACAATGTTTGCGGATCATAAATCATATATCATCAAAACATTGCAAGAGCTTGTTGAGTCAGGAGGATTACAGGAGCAATCTCCTGAAGTCGAGACTGGACAGCTGCAAGATGCCGAGCCAAACGTTCTCCCCTCATATTTGACTCAATCTACTCCTGCCATAGTAGGTAGCATACAACGAAAGAACCAGTCGCATACCCCCCCGATACAGCGGACGTCGAGAAGGAACAGGGTTACTAGGGCCCTCACCAACGTATTTGGCAGACCGAACAAGCTCCTTTTACGGGCAGCTGAGACTGGAAATCTCATCGAAGTAAAGCGTCTGTTAGATAAAAGGATTGGTGCCGATATCGAGTCAAAGAATTCCTTTGGAAATCCCCCATTGGCATTAGCAGCTCGGGGGGGACATTACGACACGGTCGAACATCTACTCATGCAGGGTGCTAATGTTGAGGGGGGAAGGGGCGGGACCCACAATAGTTTATTCATGGAGGCGTAGTCTAATGGTTATCGCAAAATTTCAATATTGCTACTCCAACATGGTGCTAATATCGAGGCAACAAATCACGAGATGAAACCCATTTTGATAGTCGCAACTGAGGAAGGTCGTTCTAAGACTGTCATTTTTCTTCTTGAACTGGGAGCAAAGGTTGATGCAAAAGACAAGCACGGCCAAACTTCACTAATGTATGTTTGTCGCAGTCCTCGCCCAAGGTCCTCGTACACGGTGGGTTCCCTCATGGCGGCATGGGATGGAGACACTGACCACGAGATTACCACGTCACTTCTCAAAGCGGGTGCTGATGTCGAAACAACAAATGATGAGCAAGAGACTCCACTTATCTTGGCAAGTAAGAACGGCCTTTTGAGAATTGCTAGTCTTCTACTCGAAGAAGGTGCCAATATTGAAGCCAAAGACTCTTTGGAACATACTTCATTGGCAATAGCAAGTCAGGGTGGCTTTTTCAAGATCGTCAGCCTTTTACTCGAAAGGGGTGCTGATATCGAAACATTTGGGTTCGGGACTTTTAGGAAAGGGGAATTCAATCCACTGCAAATGGCTAGCCGACATGGCCATCACACTATTGTCAACTTGTTAATTTCCAAAGGGGCCTGTGTTGACGCAAAGAAAGCTCACGGGGATTCGGCTTTGCTGTGGCTGGAGCAGATCGAAAAGGAGTAAATCTATCGGTTGTCGGAAGGTTGGCTTCACGTCCTGAGCGAGACAAAACACAAAAGATGCTTAAAATGTTACTTAAATGACAAGTTAGAGAGAAGGGAAATTCATCAGAGAATGTTGGTTTCATCAGAGAATTCAACCAGCTTGCAGATATCTTCCGCTGACTATCAAATCTGAGATGTTTTCGAGGCCTTTTGTTCGAATTCTCTCCAGTTACCGAAGAAACCATGAGACAAAATGTATGCTATTTCACAATCAGGTCAAAACAATTTACACCCCTGTCCAGGTACATGGCAAAATAAAGTGCAAGTCTATTTTTTATCACCCATCTGTAGTATTGTAACCTCGTATCCGACGGGGAATATAGTAATACTATACCTACCCAATTTATTTTGCATATGCGAGGCTATACAAGAAGTTTGTTTTGGATAAACCTCTGGCGAGTAGAGAGTTGATCCGGATGTTAGTTTTTACGCTCCCTTAATACTCTCGATCAAACGAGATCTTAGGAACAGGGCTGGGCAGGCGTAGATATAGTACGCTCCCTGAGTGGCTACTCAAAGGTCCGCGTGGAATGTCCGCAAACCGCCAGACTTCTCCTCGACGACGGTGCCAACATCGAAGGAGAGGGTACGGGGCCAAAAGCGCCACGAACCCCACTGGCATGGACGTGTGTACTTGGTTTTTACGAAGTCTGCAACCTGTTACTTGAAAGGGGTGCCAACACCGAGACGGATCCTGGAACCCGATCCCATCCACTGATGGAAGCTTGTATGCAAGGCCAGCACACTATCATCAAATTGTTGCTTCACAAGGGGACTCGCTGTGATGGAAGAGATGATGAGGGGTATACTGAATTGACGCTAGCAACGCGGTATAATTGTATTGAAATTGTCACCGTCCTATTGAACCATGGGGTAGAAGTTGACGCCATAACTGACTTTAACGAAACTTCACTCCAAATAGCTACAAAGAAACAGTTTGTAGAATTTGCAAGATTGCTGATGAAGGCTAGGGCTAATCAAAAGCCAGTTTCTATAGAGGAAATCGGGGATGAAGCTTTTTGGGACCTAACGAGGAAAAAAGAAATAGGAGACAAAATTCTTGAAAAGCTAGGGGGAGGGGGGAAATCAGACTGACTAGAAAACCTTAGTCTTAGCAGATGTCTTCTGGCGACTGGCATTTCGCGAAATTTCGAATATGATAAGCCGATTGAAACTCTCTGTTCCTAGTTTATTTGATGCCTCAAATGCTTCATGCGAGGAAATCTTGGTTTCTGGTGATGGATTTACTGGAGAGCTCCAAGCTTCAAGATCTCGAAATTTCAGGTTCAAATCTATTTTGCTCTATCATCTTTCTCTGCCATCTAACATGTCACAAAATTCTCTCATCTCCGCACCTCTCAATCAACCAACTCATTTCCCACCTGAGAAACTAACCACAGCCCACTTCCCACTCCAAGCCCACTTCCTCTGTCCAGTCTCCCCTCCACCACCCTCTAAGGCCTTCAATTTCTCATCCTGTCCCTCCTGCAACCCCACAACAACATCCGCCTTACAAGTTCTCAGTGCCAAAACGTTGACTCCTGATCCGGGACCCAGAGGCCCAATGGCTTTTGTGAAGGGAGTTGTTGGATCCCAGACAGCCTATTTTTATTAGCGAAAAGATTTGAGGGAGGAGAGGGGGAGTGGACTTACATCACAAGTCAACTTCCGATAATTCAAATCCCCCTTAAAAATCACCAACTCACTCTCCTTCAAATCCTCATAAAGTCTCTTATCCGAACTAGGTAAACGCCAGAAACTCCCTCCCTCAGTCCAGAATCCATTAGAACGTAAAGTCAACTGTCCCTCAGCATGGAACCCACTCCAATTCTGGAACAAGAAAGCCAGCTCCCCAACCTCCACCTCAGTCAACGGAACAGGAGTAACCCCCTTATTAACCTCCTCATCCGAAGGCGTACTATAGAAAGGCTGCGGATTCGCAAGCGCATTCAGCAACGCCGCGAAATCCCCCGGCAAAACATCCGAGACAAACCAAGGGATGGACTTGGGATGTAAAATTACATTCGTCGCAAGTCCAGCAGATAGAAGGAAGCCAGCAAGGATGAGATCAACATAAAGTTCGAACCCCGCGTTATCGAGAACGATATCCACTTGTCTATTCTTCTTCCCCTCCCTCTTCGCCTTTTTCAAAACATCATATGCGAGTTCCAAATCATTGACTATGATATTTGCCTCTGAAGCTTTCCTAGCTTCGGAACCTTGCAGTTTTTGTATGTCTTCGTAGGTTAGGGATGTGAGGAGGGAGAGGTCAGTTGCGTTTCCCCAAAGACAGATTTCGCACATTTCCATGAACAGGATCTTCTCTGCCTTGTCCATATCCTGCTCTGTTTTGTTGGTTTTATCGGACATTTGTTGGAGGAGGGTATGATAGCGTGCTGAGAGTTCGAGGACCGCCGGACGAGAAGAGCGGAAGGTGGAGAGTTTTTGGCGGGCGAAGATATCGTAGTTCTTCCAGTGGGTGGAGAGGGAGAATGATGTTGCTACACGTCTAACTTTTGTTGCTTAGCTTTTGGCTTCTCTTGTCTTTCGTATTTTTTTCTCTGGAGCGGGGAAATTCGTACCGGTAAAGATAACATTCCGCATAAAGCCATGGAATATTAAACCACGATGGTGTTCCCCGACTTTCGAGCTCCTTGTTATACCCCTCAATATCGGGTTTTCCATCATCCCGCAGAGGCCTGCACTCATCAGCTATGTCCGCAATCCAAAAAGACGAGGGAGCCATACGTCAACTTGCGATCATGTTGCAATTCGTATTTCAGCTTCGCCAGTTCCTCGATTATTCTCTTCCCCTCGTCTCTCTTGACTTCGTCTGTTGTTTCGGAAACCGCTCTATGCACATCGTCGATTGCGCCCGTCTGCCTCAATCAGCCTCTTCCCTTTCCTGAAGAATGTTCCGAAGGATTTCCTACCAATATAACAGGCCATCGATCTCTCGCAGAGATATATGCGAAGGAGGTTTTATCCGAAGTCAAAGACTGGGCTGTAGAAGATTAGAATTCACCTCGTTTACCCCACCACTGTTTTTGCCAGAGGAAAACTTACGGGTTGTAGTATCGTGCTCCATTTTGATGCTGTTTGGATTGTGGTAATTGAAATCAGGAAAATATTTCTAGATGTAACTTATGAGCAGAATAATTACAAAAAAAAGAAGAGTTCTTGCGACGGCAGACGCGTTGCAAAGTTTCAATGTGTCGCTGAGATCTGCCCGCTGTCGCGAGTTGGCGGGGTCATTCATTGGTGGGGCATCTCCATACATGTGACGAGACAAGGGGTCGCAGCTCATTTCCAAATTTATTAGAAAAACATTTGATAAGTTTTAAAACTATTCTTAGGCAGTATCAAGAAGTCTTTTAAAAGATTTAGGGTTAGGGTTTGATCTCAACCTCATGCCTTCCCGGTGGACAGAAAAAGTAGCAGTAATTAAGCCTCCCCAAGCTCGCAACACTTGTAACTCAACGTAGGCTAGTGAAAAACTTTCTACGGCCGAGGTGATAGTTGATTAGTACCCTCCGCATCTGCTGGTAATTTTCTTTTGTTTTTACGATTTTTCTACCTAGCTTTACTCATGACTGTAGTGTTTCGTGGGGTGGCTCACCACTATTTACTGCAGTAAACTCTCAACCAAAAGCCTCATCACAGCCCCACGGGACTGATATTTTCCGGCGGCGTCAGGTTTCCATAGAATTCCAGAACAAAAGCAATTGAAGAATAAATTGCAGATTTGCCCTCGTATGTGAAGCCAGTCAGCGTGCTGATTTAAAGTGGTGACAGTGACACCCGGGTATGTCGTGTAAGACGGAATACCCGGCAATGGAACGCAAGACAATCTGGCGGTGTCGAGCTTGTGAAATAGTGATTGCCGATATGAAAATCGAGGAAAGTGGAGAGCAAGATACTTAGACTTCCAAGATGAGGGTAAAAGAAAGTAGAGATTTAAAAAAAGATGATGCAACGTTTGAAAGAAGATATGAATGAAGTAGGTGATCATATATAATTATCAACACCAGTGCCAACCACCAGGCCTTCTTAAAGTTTCAACCCCTTCTGGAAATTGCTCCATCTCTCCTCTTTAGAACGAATAAATCGCAGGTATCATAGAAAACTCCTTAAATCCGGGACGCCATGCGAAATCAAATCCCCATTCCTCTGCTCCAAATGTGTGGAGATGTCTCTTCCCCGTCCAAATATTATTCGTAACCATAACCATAATTACCAAACATAAAACTGTGCGACACAATGATTTCAATGCATCGAAGCAGGCAACTCAACCGGAGGCTGAGGTTTCAGCGTCTGATTCGCATCCATCTCATTATAAACCGGCATTGGCTTATCGTCATACTCCGGATAATACTGCTGCTGTCCATGTTTATACGACATCTGAGAAGTTTGAGGCGACCATTGCGGCGGACAGGCGACCTGAGGATGAAGTGGATGAACTGGTTGTTGTTTCTGCTGCACATGCGCGTAGGCCGAAGGATCGTAGGAATGTTTTGGAAATGTTCCTGATAGAGGTGGTGTAACGGGAGCAGGCGGAGAAATGGGTGGTGTATTCAGATGATGGCTGTACTGACTCTGCTGGCTAACCTGGCTCATTTGACTATATCTCGCTGGAGGATGGAGCATCGAAGGCGCATTCAAAGGAGGAGAATTTGGTGGTGAGTTTTGGGCGGAGTAGGATTGATGAGTGCTTTGTGTTAATCTTCGATTCTTGTCTGCTGCTTCTTGTAATTGTGTTTTGACCAGTAATCTCGCGACAAGAGTTGCCAATGCGTCCTTCAATTGTTTCCGTACGAATCTGGTAACCATAAAGTTGCATTTGATCTCGACGTCTTCCCGAAGGTAGAGCCCCGATATTGGCGCGCCGATTCCCAACTCCACCGGCTGTACAGGCTCATGAGGTTCGTTCCCCGCCAATGTCCATTTCTCCTTGATGTCCAACCCCATTGGCGCATATACGTGGATTTGAACTCCGAAGGGCAAGTCGTGGAAACATGCTTTGAAGGAGACTTTGCCAGAGTAGCCGGGGAAGTAGGAGATCTTGTCGGTGATTTCGTACCAAGTGCAATGGTATTCTTCCGGGCTTGCTTCGGGCGGGGGTGGGATTTTGTCGCGAGAGGTATGTGTGGGGTTGAGGTCGATCATCTCGAGGTGATCATGGAGTGTTGCGAGACCCGTTTCTCTCGAGACGCCCGCTGGGAGGGGTGTTATCGTCGTAAATGTCGTTCGTGGCATTCTGTTGGTTTGCGATCGTGTCGCGGAGTCGCTGGAGTGAGAGAAGGGAGAGGTTATCGGTGTTGGGCGATGTTGGAGGGGTGTTGGTGGGGGGAGCTTCGAGAGGAGGAGGACGGGAAGTTGGGAAAGCTTGCGATCGGATCAAAAGTCAAAAGCTGACGACGACGGAGACGACATCATCCAGACTTGTAGGAAAATGTTTGATGTCAGCAAGGGCTGGCAGCACACAAATATGTGCTCATCACCTGTGGCTCGCCGGAGGGCTGAGGACGCCACAACCCCACGGCAATTCTCGTGCCGATTAACATCCCAGTTTTGAGCTCTTAATGACACCTTATGTGACCCTAGCTGGCGCTAGCAGGGCGGAGGCTGACCGTGCTATCGGATTCCATGCATTGGCAGCTTAAGCGCTGCCAATTACACCTCCTCCCAAGAAGCCTAAAATCTGATTTTCTGGAGAACGGGCTGATCTGGTGGATCGTGATGGCATCTTCCACGGGCTGGCTTTACGCTAATTATCGTCATGTCCGAGACATCCTTGATAAAAACTCTCACCTCAACTTTAAGTTTGATATCTCTAGAATGAATTACCTGTGTAGATGGAACATTTTCAGTTTTCATTTAAGCTTAATAACTCATCCCGATATAGAAGGTCATTGATGCAGGTACACGGAATCTCGTGTTCAATAATAGTATCAGACTGATCCAACGGCCGAGATATTAATTTCCAAAGTGATAATTCGTACAGCTCAGGAGATGTCACGACTAGGGGATAGATCCAAGATATAGAGATAATATTATAATAAGCGAGACAAAAAAGGGGGTCATCGCAATCGAAATTGATTAACTCGTGAAATCAAGTGCTCCAAACCATCAAACCACCTAGTTTGTGAGTCTCTGTCTGTCGCGCAAAAAGCTGCCCAAAATTGAGAGAGAACAACCTAGGAAATATTAACTATCAAAGTTGACCAAAGCAAATACTTTGCTTTTCAATAGTTTATCTCATCTGAAGAATCCTGTCAATCAGGCTGTATTGTTTTTTAAAAGGAGAAAAGAATACACTAGTATATTTAGCAGAACTTTCAAAAAAGTAATTGTAAAGTGAAGACTTATATCGCTAGGAAACTCAGAACACCAAAACCAAACTCATTTTCACAAAAACAGAGCTGGAAGCTCTACAAAATTTCGAAAACTATCATCTGCGATGCTACTATAGTCTGAAAGCTTCTCTGGGCTTTCTAGGAATGATTGCAGTTCTAAAAGAGAAGAGATTCAGCGCGCATCCTTGACAGTCTGTTTACTAAGGAACTTGCTTACCGGGTCCCCGCATTGACCAACGCCAACACAAACCTCTTCTTCCCACTCCTCTCTTCTCATTTCTTCATATTCCTGTTGCTCTCGAGCCTGGCCCTCCACAATCCATGCAGGAAGCTGGGCCTGGTCTTCGAACACACTGTCAACTCAATTCAACTTTGATTTTTTTATGAAGAAAAAAACCTGGATTGGACTCACGAGATTGACCTCCTCGGCGGACTTGGTCTAGCCAGATCCCATATTAGCATCAGAAAAGGCCAATATAGAAGGGTGAAGCGTCGAAACAAAACAACATACGGTTTTTGCAGTGAAATGCCCCCTTTCTTCTATCCACGCATCAAGTGGTCATGCAAACATCTAGGAACTTGTTTAGTTTTGTGCATTGAAAAATACGGGGGAGAATTACGGCTTGGGCAAAACTCTGACCCCTTGTACCTGCGAGTACGGCAACCTCTGATATTACAAGTTGAATTGGAGAAAACCCCCATTCTGATGTGGAGATGCTGATGTGGAGGGTTTGAAGTGAATGTGCTGATATGATTGCTTTTTAAAATGGCCCTAGTTGAGGAAAGAGGAATTTATATAACATCACAATTGGGGAAAATCAGGTTTAAAACGATTGGGGGTCGCTCCTGATGAGGCTTCGCACCTTACATGGTCTCTTGACAGCTGAACGTCCTACATTTAAAAAAAGGACAAGCGAATGGTTCAATTATTCCCACGCTTTTCAGCTCCTTATCGGACGGGTGTCATTTAATCTAGCACAACCCCCAAAGCGCATGCTCAGGTTGCACCACGTTTAGCCTAAGGGAAATACGCCCATTTAAGTAGGTCGAATGTGGGTGATTGGGCTGCAAAGTGCCCAGAGTGGTGTACAACCTCGTCAAATATCAAAAGGACGGGTAGCACAACATATGTGCTACTATGCATCACCACTTACCTCTATTTAAGTTGAGACTCTTGTCTATCCATGTAAAAGGACGCTGCTGACATGTCACACAATTGCGGAAGGATGAATCTTATTTGCCTGTCGTTTCATGGCGTTCACCACGCAGATGAATGTGTTTGCGGATGGCATTCAGTAATTAATTTGCCACCCACCCATTGAGGCTTTGTTCCTTGGGGCGAAAATTTTCAAGGTAGGATTCTATCTGATCGATGATGCGACTCCAATATCTCCTTTTCATCGATGTAGTAGTACTAGGGTTATAGTGACGCGTTTGCATAGCTCGGCTAGACATTTTAGGGAGACGCGTCTACACTTCAACTCAAAAATAAGCACTTTATTGCTACACGCCAGCCACTGCAAAGCCAACAGATTCAATACACAGGGCGTAGGTTGTCAGAAAACATATCTTGTTTGGAATATTTTAGCAGTAATAATTGGGTGAGTTACATAGTATATGGTCAAATGAGAAATGGAAGGACTTGTCAAAGATAATTCTTTGCTTCTGTGTAAATAACTTAAATTCTCAGGGTCTTCGTTGGAATCTTAATGCTCCGAATAAGTGGCGAGTGACAAATGATGGCCGGAGAAATTCCCTTCTCAGCAAATGATACTCAGGGCGGCTTGTGGGTTCCCAAAACCTAGGAAGACATATCTCGAGTCCTAGCCGTACAAAAACCTCCCCAATTCCGGTCGCGCTAACTGCAATCATCCAACGCAAGTTCTTATTACTGTATTTGACTCCGCCCGCTAGAATAAACGCAAGGCAAATCACCAACATAATAACAGTATCCCGAGGACTCATATTGACATTTAATCCCGTGTGAGGGTCGTTTTCGTCAATGATTGGTGTACTTTCGTTCCTATCGATGCCATTGACCCATTCCCTGAACAGGATTCTTGCAACAGCGTCTCCAAACTCACGAAGGCCATACATTTGAAAATGAGTAAATCGCACCCAAAACAAAACTCCAATTAGAGGAAACCATCTTCCAGGAAAGTTTCCAGGGGTGTGACAAAAAGCTGGGATGCAAACCAATAGAAGGCACACAACATACCAAATCAAGAGTGCAAGACAGAGAACCGAGTAAATTCCCATCATACTGAAATGACTCTCAGTGTCTCTGATACGGTGGCCAGTTGGAGGAGTGATGTTGCTAAAATCGCATGAGATCTGGTGTATTTTATCTGAAAAGAGGGTTATTAGTTAATAATATAAGGAATTCACTAATATCTTGGAACTAATAGGATAATTTATTTATTTACTAATAAATAATTACTCTTTCTCTTTAGCCTAGACCTATCCTTTTCTAGCTGATCTACCCACCTTTTCTACTCTTAAGAATTTAGGAAATGAAATCTAAATAAGAAAGGAGCGGCCTTATTATATAGATATCTCTAAATTAATTAAAAAAGTAAAAAGAGACCTTCTTTTACTTAGGGGATAGACTTAACTCTTAGAAATTAATTCCTTATCTGCTTGGGTCTTATTTAGGATTTATATGTAGAGGTGTATATAAATCCTAAATGGGACCTGAGTATGTTGTGGTTGGGACTCTTACACGATAAAAGTGGGAATAGCCTTACTAAAAAGTTATTGGTGGATAAATAAATTATTCTATAAAGTCTGAGTTTCATTATATTATTGACTAATTCTAGACTTTTTAGATAAAATACACTAGATCCGGTATTCACAATCGTTGGCGATCACCTCCCTTGTGATATACGTTACTGGGTGATTGTTCGTCAAATTGTCACCCGTAATGAATGAATCACAGGATACGTGGCAGATGAATCTGAACAATTTGTAGTCGATGCCTCGTCGAATCTGCAAGCAGATACAATGGTCCAGTTTGCAATTGACGCAGTTCATGTTGCCGGATACCCTCCAATTTCATCGCGAACTGGCAAGGGACAGATTCATCCCGAAGTGTACATTGGATGTCCGAACGAGAAGCAAAGCCAGTTGATGAAAATTGAAATAGACGGGGCTGACGGCGTCCTGTCTTGATTAATTATTCGTCCCAATACAGATGTGTTTCTGTGACACCCAGCAGCTCAACTGGCTAAGAAGCTGTTTGCTTTTGAGGCTCCCTGGCAATGGATATGATGACACCTCCGAGTATTTCTTGAAGGTCTTCCCTCTATCACTCTCGGCTTTTACCTCCTTGGCAATTTCTCGTTTCTCCTTTGCTAGCTCTTGCGGAGTCATAGGAGATTGGAATAAAAGCGCGAAGGGTAATCTTTTCTGAGATTTCAGGACCGCTTTCAACCTAGCGGCCGGATGGTTCTTATTCAGCTCACTTGGTCTAAGATCCGTGAGCAAGGAGAGAATCAGCAATCGATCCAGTGTTTAGCTAAAAGAGGCTTTATGCTAAAAGGAACCTAAATCCAAAGTCTAAAATTTAATATCTATTTAATTGGTTTAGTACTTGTTAAGTGAAGTTAAAGATTTTAGAGAATATGAGGCGAGATTTTAGGGGAAGCACTTAAAATTTTGAGGGAGCTATTATCGCAACTGTTGCCAAAGACCTCCGTACTTACTTATATTCAGAAGTGTTTGGTACTATCTCTACATTTTTTAGAGAAAAGCTGACTGAAATTAGATAAAGCGACACTGATGTGAAGAATTCGTAGCTGAGCGGCGATAGAGAGTCTCTGGAGGATTATAAGAAAACAGAAGTAAATATTGTACTGCCTTTCTTTCTGTTCGTTGCGCCAGAGGTTTTGCTAAGCGAGGTAAAGTACTCGGGACATTGCTAGCACCTCCGGGGTTACTTAGGCTTTGTTCTAAGGCGATAAGAGTCGTGATTGCTCCTTGAATTGAGACATGATATGTGAATTTATGTACGTAATTATTAGGCAGAGGGTAGTGTTGCTATTTTAACACTGGTAAGATGAAAAAGAATACATAGGTAAGTATGCGGAAAACTCTCTCATTGGTTATACGAATATACCACAGCATTCTGCCCACATTGAAATCATTTTGTAAGTATGAAACCGTCAGGTTAACCACTACTACACTAATGTTTTGTTTTGGATTATCAAAGTGTTATTTACATTTTTGAGAGTTGACATGATATTAATTTCCTGAAATATTCTAGACCGCAAGAAACACTTTCCTCTAATCTTATTTGTTTTTTAGACACGATCGTTAATAAAGAAGAAATAGGAAGTTTCATTTTCTACTGTTCATGCCCTATGCAGCCTCTATATATTAGGTAATGGCTTTATACCTCTAATAATCCTATACGTCTTTACTCTATGTCTACACTGTGTCTGTTATCTAAACAACCTCCTCAAGGACAACGCTAGGTTTTAACTTCTAATAATCTCGTTGATTTAGATCCCACAGCTACCCTAGTAATCTATACTAAATCTCGCTATCATCAGTAAGCTTCTAATAATCCCCTTATATATTATCCTACTCCTACCCTAACCCAGGATACTGAACCTTCTCGTTCTTTAGAAGTATTAAGAGAGATACTTTTATTACACTTTTCACTTATGCTAGGAGCTCTTCACTATAAGTAATGATATTACAGACGTAATTACGAAACTCGAGATATTGCCTAGGGTCTTAAAGAGCATAACTACCCACCTTCTTCATCTTAAACTTTATAGGCCGTAGTAGCCGAGAGTTTAGGCTGCCCTCCTTTCGCTAGGTAGCGAAAATTCGTACTTCCAAGCTGTTTATAACAATGCCAAAGGTAGTAGTACAGATAGTAGTGAAATCAACATTAGTCGCTTTAATAATATAATTAAAACAGTAAAGCAGGTTACTTATTACTGTAGTATCTCTAAGTACTTAATGTATCGCTTAGTGTAAACCGTCCCAGGAATAAGAAGGACCATCGACCTTGAATTCAACAGCGAGGTAAGGCAGAAGAGAAGATTGAGTATTAGCATACATATCATCACCTAATAAAGCAAGCTAGCTTACAGTAAACTGTCCAGCTTCGTATACGAAAAGGAGGTCTAGAGCAGGAATACTAATTTCGTTACGGGTATTCAGTACAGCAAGAACAGTATATTTATATATAGGCAGTCTCTTAACACCTTAACGTTGATTGAAAACATAATCTTTCCAAAATACAGTCACCCCTGTCTCATCAGCGTCCGTCTCGAGTTTTTCTAAACTCTCGTTATTATCTATATCCTTCAGCGTCAGTCGTGGCAACGTACGCTCCTAATCTATGCCCTGAACGAGATGCTAAACATCGTCAAGAAGGGGAACACAAATAAACATTATTTAGGTTAGAGTATATAATAATATACCGGGGCTACATAGTCTTTATTTAAGAACTTTTAGAATTACTACCTAAGCTCGCCAAAGAATAAGCAGGAGTTAGCAGAGGCATATTTAGCACTCTATCTAACCAGCAGTCGTGATAGTCAGATACAATCCACTGTTCAACATGCTCAATATAGGATCTAGTAGAGTTAGTAAATGACAGTACATCAGCGTGGATTTTTTACATTTCAGAATACCGAGCTATAGGGGTAGGCGAAGGGTCGACATGTTCTTGCAAACGCCGAGCTCTTTTGGGGGCAGGGTTGACAGTGTCGTCCGGGGAGTGTGCACGCGAACGCTTCAAAGAGAGAGGTCTTGGGAAAAGACCAAGGTAACCTGAATATTTGGCTAGCATAGCTACGATGGAAGAAGTGCGGGATGGAGTCTTTTTATAAAGGCATTGTTGGGTGGTGGTGTTGGAAGTATGAAGTATGTTGGAGGTCGCGAACGGTCAGCCCACACCTTTGATACGCCGAGGATGAGCCGGGTCTTACCCCTGCCTTATCCTACACACTACTAACATACCAAAAGAATCACTTCTAATAAGGAAGGCATCATTTTTTTCGGATAATTTTTGCCGCCTTGCCGGAGTGGTTGGGAGCTTCCCAAGTTCCGGGTTTTATCAATTCAGCTCTGCGAAGGTGTGTTTCTATCAGCGCTTATTTATATACGAGGTCATAAGTATTAGGCGTAGCTAGTCGGTGGGCGACGGGAGGTACAGATCTTGCATCCTGAAAGATGTAAAAAGAGCGGTGCAGGTTCAAGTTCTGAGAAAGAAACGGTTGAATTTATAGACCTGTCGTCGGCTTAAAGAGGCGCCGATGCAGGCGATGGCGCTAAGAAGGAGCCAATGGGAGAGCCACCGGGATCCACTTTAATCGCTCAATTTTCAGTTCATCTATCCAATTAACACCAAGGATACACTAAGCACAACGGGGAATTGGTTTAGTGGTATAATCCCATTCCCCTGTGGTAAAATCCCATTCTCCTCATATTTTCTCGGTTCTGGTCCTGCTCGCTGCTTTAACGAAGCGAGAGTTTGTTGCATCGCCGCCTTTCCATGAGCAGAAAATTATTTCTAGCCGCTTTAGCACCAAGGCCGCTCAGTCTCATGAAGCCCCCTGTCAATCTTTGGAATCCAACCAACCCCCTGTCCATTTCCCTTGTCGTTTACTCTGTGACCCGGACGTTCAAAAAGTGTACTAAGATCCAGGATCTTATTTTACTTGATTTTTATTAAGTAAATTCTTAAATACTAGTCTCTCTTCTTACTCTTAAATATTAGAATTTAAGTATATTATAATAGTTATTTTTTTTTAAAGAAATATTTATTTATTAAATAAATATAATAAACAAATAAATATAATATAACAAATAAGTCTAGATATCTATTATTATATAATTAAAACAAGGTTCAAAGGGTCACTTTCGGCTAATCAGCATGCATGAGGTGCATTTACTGCTTACATGCTTTCTAGTAACTCCCATCTCAGAAGCAGGAACCTCTACAACCTCCCTTAATAGGGGCGGATCAGAATAACCCACTGCTTTTCCCACCGTATTCTAACTACTTTCTTGAAGATTAATGGCTCGTAAGACCAAGAGAACGAAACTGTCGACTGAGCAACTTCAAGAGCGCGAGTCTAGGCCAATAAATGGTACGCCCACAATTAAACCCCTCGGAAACGCTACACAAAATGAATATGCGAAAATTCTTGAAGATTGGGAGAGGTAAAGTTTTTCGCCTGACTTCTGCTTCGTTTATTTACAAAGTATAAAAGCTATGCGGACCGTCTTTCGCCTAAGCCTCAACCACAGAATCTCCATTCGTTCAAGGGGTGGCTATACAAACATGCAAGTGACGGAGAGGGTATGATCACTGAAAATATATCTATCGGGACCCTGATACAATACAAAACACGTCTTAAGCGAGCAGTGGAACTGTCCCCATTATACAAGGACCCATTTCCAGATGGCACAGATGAAGAGCTCACAAATGTCGGTTGGTAATAATTACATCATCTTCCAAGGCTTACTTCTTTTAGTATATCAATAACGACCTGAAGAACGAGTGCCACAATACCAACGAGGAGCGGACCAAATTAGACTTATGTCTCGAGGATCTTGAGGAATATATCAAGTTTTTATGGACGGAGGATCATCATCGGTGGCGATTTGAGCGAGGCCGAGTCCAACTCCATCTTTATCTTCTCATTTGCGCATACACAGCTGCTCGACCAGGTGCTGTGATAGTTTCCGACGCGCATCGAAACTCAAATGAGACTCTTTGTTATAAGGTTCGTCACAAACACTTACTCATTTCAACAAGCTAAAAAATAGAAGGATTTTGAATATACCACAATTCAGGAGGAAGGGATGGCACCCAGAAAGTATATACGAATTACTTTCAGAAATATGAAATTTGACAGAGAGAAAGTGTCAAAAAAGTAAGTCCTCACCTACAATGAATCCCGAACCCAAACTAATATTTATAGTCTTACAATGGTACTTTCCGAAGATCTGAACTTTGGATTTCTTTGTCCGATTAGCATCTTCCAAGGCTTGGCGACAGATGATGATGCCTTCGAGGAACTTCCTCCGCCTTATTCCGTCACCCAGCGCGGAAAGCAATACCAAGTGCAGTCACATCCATTCAAACAGAAAGTGCGAGACCAACCTGTGTTTATATCAGCCATGCGTAGTAAAGCATGGACTTATGGCGCAATATACAATCAGTTGAGAATGCTTGGCTATCGAATGGGGTACGAAAAACCACCAACAAGTTATTCAATCCGACGAGCAGCGGCCAATGTATTGAATGGTAGGGCTCAGAGTCTCTCGTTTGATTTTAAGCTAATGTTTCTGTAGACTCTACAAGCTGGGCAGACATTAGTAAAATAATGGGACACCAAGCGCCAAAGACTCTTCAAAAGTACACCAGCTCAACGCCGAATGTCAGTTTACAGGCGCTTTATACCAACCAGGGAGCTGACTTCAAAACTAATGACCTCCATATACTTCGCCGCCTGAATTTGAAGCGCAGTTCGGGGGCACCAACGAAACTGCTTAACGAAGTGTATATAAGCGAAATATGGAATGCTCCTCATATCGTCGTTTTGCGCGAGGACTACGTATTAGAACGTTCCCCAGCTGCTCGAAAGCTTCTTGTCGACGAGATAGTCGAATCAACAGCGGCCAAAATTGTAGAACTCCGTAAAATATACAGCCAGACGGGAAATCAAACCGGGGGTAGATGCCCAGAAATCCCTGTAAACCTGTTGCGTGATAGAGTGGCAAAGGAGCTTTACAATCCTCCGGAGAATTTCTCCCAAGGTGCTTTAGTTCAGGCATATTTTTCGATATGTCGTTCAAAACCAGTCTGGGAAAATTCTCGATCATGCCAACGCATACCGCTCGGCCATAAATCTCAAGCGCAGTTAAACAGTTTGACTGAGTTGCAGAGAGACGAGGATGTTAGTTTCTTTCGGGACTCGATACCAGGTTTTGCAGAGCAAGAGAGAAATCGAAAAAGAAAGCGGGGTAAGGAAACAGAAGAGGTGCAAGAGAGACAGCAGAAAAAACGAGCTGCATCGACATTGACAGAGGCACTCCCAACAACACTCTTTAACCAGAATCCAATCATCGTCCCTCGCCTCTCCCAGGAAGAGCAAGAGAGTCGGCAGAAAAAACGAGCTGCATCGACATTGACAGAGGCACTCCCAACAACACTCTTTAACCAGAATCCAATCATCGTCCCTCGCCTCTCCCAGGAAGAGCAAGAGAGTCAGCAGAAAAGAAACCAAGAAAGAGATCAGAAAAAACAAAAAATACAGAAAGAACAAGAGGAACAGCAGAAAAGAAACCAAGAGAGGCAGCAGAAAAAGCAAGAGGAAAAGCTAGAGAGGCAGCGGAAAAAACAAAAAGGAGAGCAAGAGAAAAGAAAATGGGCCACTATCCAAGCACTGGCTCCACCGCATGAACCAAAAACCATTCAACAAATTGTTAACGAGTATAACTATTTGTCAGATGGACCAACAATGTATGCCAGTTCTGCCTATTCTTTCTACATTCAATTCAGGAGGCGGTTCTCAGTGTCGGGATATGACGGTGATCTTTTCCTATCTCTAGTTCCCAAGAACAATTTCACGACTTGGGAAGATATTTCGGCTAGATGGTTGTATTTGACTGGAATCAAGATAGAAGCAACAGAGCTACGCACACAATACAGGGCATACCAAGAGAGGGAGGGCAATTAATAGTATAAGAAAGAAACGAGTACCGTGTCCAGTAAGCGTGCCAACCTTGATTGCCAAAACTTCCAACAATTTTTAGCGCTCATAATGCGGGGCGCCAGGGATCAAAGGGGCGTACACGCCAACAACAACCCTTACATACGCACAACGAGTTGGTAGGATTTCCATAAATGAACTCTATCGCTCCTTGGAATTTCCAGTCAACATTTCTCCTCGCATATCTCAGCTGCATCTAAACATGATTCCGCCGTCATCTCTTGTCAGAAACCATTCGATATTTACAGCAATCGAAGATGACGTGTCCAACTTCTCCCAGCAACGTGAGATAGGATTTCTAAGACTTTTGACCAGCGCATGGAAGACTGTAGCATTTTGGTCCAATTCTCTAGAATGTGACGGTTCTGAATTCAAAGACTTGGATTGTTCAATCTCTGGAAGGATGTTGTCTCTCACGCTCGCATTTCAAATATCACCAATCCAACTTGTCAGAGTTATACAATATTGGTATGCCGCTTTCGTCGAATAGGTCTCCTCTAAACTCTTGCAGCCGATCAAAAACTTCTCGGCCCAGACTCTCACAGCCCCCAGGAACCAACAGTGTCTGAGGCATCCTGCAACTACATTTTCGGGGATAGGCAGCTGGATGAGGAAACCCATGCTGATTTGAGCATTGAAGAATTCTGGGCTCTTGACTTGGATGAGACGGACTTTTGATGGAATTTCTGGGGCACACATTTTTCCTGCTTTCGTTATTGGAGCCTTGGTGGAGATGCCGGTGCGGAGGGTTCCTTGACGTGGCACACACATGCGTCATGTACTGGAATCGGTTGACGTACAGATTGGATACAAAAGGCAGCCCATTCCCCTCCCTTCTCTCCAGGTCTTGAATTTCTTTCCAAACTTTTTCACCTCCCAGCACACAGTCCCAGCACACAGCCCCACCACCCACCACCCACC
>LLEY01000237.1:0-77324 GCA_001414485.1 Calycina herbarum | reverse complement strand
GAGGTCACGTGGGCGGTGTTACACCGGGATTCCTATCAAGTAGTAGAATAGCGAATTGGTCTGCCGATCAATTCTTGTGCCTTTTGGCCGGCTGGCGCACTGGTAAAAGCTATTCATTCACGTCCGTTATAATAAGATCTGTAGCTAGGCTACTTTAAGGACTCCTGTTACTAGCTCGTCTTCTTCTAGCGTAGTAGAAGCTTTCCTAAGAATCGATTCCTTAACCTCGCGTAGTATAAGGACTGCCTAGGGAAGGGACTAAGTAGAGGTGGTTAGAGTATTAAATAGAATATCCCTGACTTCGGCCTTGTTTATAAGTAGCTCTTATACTAGGATCTTCTGCTTTTCTTAGGTAGAGAAGCCTAGTTAGCCTACCGAGTCTCTTAGGAGGAGAGACTTGTAGATTTTAGTACTCTAGTACTACTTGTAAATTTTAAATATATCTTTACTCTTTATAGCTTTATCGACTAGAGTACGGAAGTGTTCTCTCTTTACCTTCTAGATTTCCTATCTTAGACTCTTATAAAGAGTCTTTAAAGCTCGTACGCTTGTATTAAGCCTTTGTACCTGCCTTACCTCGGTAGCCGCTGTCTAACACTTCTTATTCTACTAGAGGTGTCCGAACCCGTGTCCGAGCCCTCGCTTAGCACTGCTAAGATATACGCTATATACGCTCTTAGTAATAAATCCTACTAGGGCCTCTAGCGAGTCTAAGTCTGGTTGCTCTATAAGTTCGTAAAGCTATTAAGTTTTAAGCTTTCCTTAAAGAGTTATCTTAAAGGTTTTAATATTAAGAGAGCTAAGCTTAAGAGAGGGGTCCTTTATAGTTAAGTTTCCTACGTATAGAAGTCGAGTAAGAAGTAGGAAGTAGTTAGAGCTATACTTAAATATAAGGTTAACCTTAGTAGTAGCCCCTCTCTAGTAGAGGTTACTAGAGTAGAAGGCTAGGTCGGGGGTGTTACTAAGGTTATAAGTTCGCGTACTAGGAGAGATAGAGAGCTATAGCCCTCTGTCCTCTATCTAGTTAATAAGCGAAGAGGACTATATACTTTCCTGCCTTAGAAAGTCTAGCTACTAGAGTTAGCTCTTTAGGTTAAAGTCGCCAGCTATTAGAGTATTAGTTATAAAGATATATACTAAGCTAAGAATATAGTTAATAGCCTCTCCTACTCTCTTAGCACCTAGAGAGGCGTTATATATATTAAGTATATAAAGTAGAGAGCTTTAAGAGGAAGTAATCTTAATATAAACAAGGTTTTAGTATTTAAGCAAGGGTATAGTCGGTAATTATTAACTTAAGAGAATCTCTGCTCTCTTTTATATAAAAGTAAGTACTCTAAGAGAGTTAACGTTCTAGTTATATATAGGTGTAAAGCAGGTATAGTTTAGGTATTATCTTATAATTTAATAGTTGATCTCCTTTTAGTAGATATATAGTTCTTAGATAAGAACTATATCTATTTGTCTAGAGTAGGCTAGTTAGAGTACTAGCTCTTAGTACTTACTAGACTTATATATATTAATTTATAAGACTTAAAAGCAGTGTTGCTTAAAAGGTTCTTATCTACTTATAGAGGAGAGAGGTAAGAGTCTAGGCTCCCTAGTTAAGAAGGGGGGTTCGAAAGCAAGGAAGAGACGCTTATAAGAGCCTCTTTACTTAGTTATAGTAGGTTTAAGAGAAGGGTAGGAGTAGTAGAGTAGCTTATTTCAGTGTCTACGTTACTATAGAGCGAGTCTTCCTCTTTTCTTAGGCGAATCTCGTTATATACTTATTATATAGATCTCTTATTCTCTATTAAAGGCGGGGGTCTAGAGGCTTTTAGCCGGAGTTAGTATATAGGGTTGTCTAAGATATAAGAGCTGTTATAGTATAGGTATTTTAATTTATATTAAGAGTACTTTATACACCTTAGGTAGAAGGCTTCTAAGTGTTTTATACTACTATATAGGCGGCATCGTTGATTTTTGCTATAGTTCTATAAGTTATACTACTTCTAGTACTTTAAGTACTAAATTATAGTAGAGATTTTAGAAAGACGCTTAAGAAAGGCTCTACTACCTAGGAGTGACGTTATATCTAGGATAGTAGAAGAACCTCTTACGTCCTCTTTCTTAAAGAAGACGATCTAGGTAGTATAAAACAGCTCGTTTAAGAGAGAGCTAGCAGATATGTTGACTTTTATAGATGTTATTCTAATTCGTTCCTTTATTACTATAGCTACTACTTTAGCTATAGTAGAGATAAGAGTTAAAAGAATCGCTTCTTCTTTACTAATCTAGACAGTTTCTATACTTCAAGGTATACTTATTATATAGTATACTACCTAGTCTTATAAGACCTCTATTTTAGCTATAGTAAATAGGGTTTAGATATAGGCTCTCTTTATTATTAAAAGAGTATCTAGAGCTTCTTTGTCTTTAGAGACAATAGTAAAACCAGATTTAACCGAGAGTACTTCTTATACTAGCTCTTTATAGCCTATTTTTAAGTCGCAAAGTATAAGGAAGATAGCTTAGGCGGAGTAGTTCCTATTAGAAGAGTCTTAGAGAAGTCGGATAAAGACTCTAAGGTTAGATTTAGCTAGTATTCTCTTATTCTTCTATAGCTTAAAGACAGCGAGAGAGAGAGGTGATATAGTTGTTATTATTATTATTATTATACTTGTAGCTTTAGCTTTGTTTTCAGGTACTAAGGTATTTCTTATAGTCTATATATATGAAATTTTCCTTATAAGGCCTAGAGAGGAGAAGGGAGTCGACGAGAGCGTAGAGGCGTCTCTATACTCTAAGTAAGTATTAGAGGCTAAAGGAAGTAGAGGTGAGGTCTCTTTAGTAAATACCTAGTAGAAAGAAAGGCTAAGGTCGGCTACTTAAGTATAAAAGACTCGGAGGAAGGGTAAGAGTTCTAGAGAGGCACTATCGAGAGCAGTGCTAAGGTAGTAGTCTATAGCTTCTCTAATCTCTCTAAAGAAGGTTTAGGCTATAGCTCTACGTTCGAGAGCTCTGGTAGTCTTAGAGACGAAGTATTATTAGATGTTTAAGATAGAGGGAATCGAGCGAACCTCTCCTCTTCTTATACCTCTTCTTAGAGGCGTAGGCGAGGACGGAGGCCCTTCTAAGAGAGACTCTATAGAAGGAATTTAGCTTATTAAGCGGAAGCAAGAGAGATTAAGCTTTTTAGAATAAAAATTTCAATCTGCGAAAAAAGGTGTATATAAGCGTTGCTCTTATATATCGCTTTTTATGTTTCGATTTCCGACCGTCTAATACGAACGTTGTTAATAAGTAAAGTTAGTAACCTGTCAAGGGTTACACCCGTGGAATAAGTCTCGGAGTACTCCAGCGACGCATTCACGTGACCTCGCTTGGCAACGCATGGACGTAACAGAACCTTCGAGAGTACCCTTGGCAGAACCCTCTAGAAAAAGCTAACTGAGTATATAAGTTGGTAAGGACTCTGGCTTAGAAAGGACAATCGAATCTTCTTATATATAGATAGCCTCTATAGTTCAATTCATTAGCACTTGCTATAAGCCCTGACATTAGATTCGATTCTCCTTAACACTGGAACATATCGGGCTATTTTAGCAGCACTAGAACACATCGGGCTATTTTAGCAACACTGGAACACATCGGGCCTTTACGGCAACACTGGAACTTAAGGGCCTTTATAGTAACACTAGAACACATTAGACTATTTTGGTAACACTAGAACACAGCGGGCCTTTACAGCAACACTAGAACTTACAGGCCATTTCACGGCATTTATAGAACTTATAGATAATAGGAGAACTATAAGAAGGCGGTATACCGAATCAGCTACCTACCTAGTTTCTATAGTATGTTTAAGAGCAGTAGAATCAGTTAATATCTACCTAAGAGGACGATCGTCTATAGATTATAAACAAGTAAAAGAAGGATAAGGAAGCTTGCTTATAGATAGTCTATAATAATAATAAACCTAGGAAATCTCTCCCTCTACTACTGGAATTCTATGGAGACTCGGACAAGCTAGAAGCTTAGTTATAATAAGTATAAGCTAAAATCAAAGTTAACTACTATAGATATACTAAATACGTTAAGTTTTAGGTACTTAACAGATCTCTATAAGGTAAGACGCTTTATAGAATAGAAGTATAGGTATAGGAACAGAGTAAGCTAGAGCTAGCTAATAGTAGTAATTTCTTAGATCGAGTAGAGTTTATATTTAGAGACTTATAAGCTAAGGAAAGAGCGTAACAAAAGCTAGAATCCTTCTACTAAGGCTTAAGACTATTCTTAGAGGTCTTTATAGAATAGTAAGCCCTACTTATAAAGTCTAGAGGAGGATCTTAGCTAGATAATATAAAGAAGGTATCTCTTAACCGAATCCTTAGTAACGAGTTAGTTAAGGCAATGATTATAGTTCCTTCTTAACCTAACTTCGAGTCTTACTACTCTATTATTAAAGAAATAGACGACTGTTTAAGGGCTTATAAAGCTCGAATATTAAGATCTAGGGCCTAGACTCTCCTAGAAACACTATAGACCTCTTAGAAACGCTCGACAAATACTATATAGCAGGTAATAAGTAGTAATATCGCTAATAGACCGAAAGTCACTTATAAGGCATCTGTAGAGAGTATAGATTAAGAACTAGCACCTACTAAAGTCTTAACAACTAGTACTAAGTATACTAAATAGGTATCCTAGAAAAAACGAAGCAACTGTGCTCGTACTAGTCGCTGTCTTTGCTATAAAGCTACTAGTTATTTTATTTAAGAATGTCTATATAGACTACTAAGGTAACCTATAACAGCGGATTCGGTCTATAAACAGAAGGCAGAGGTTAAGGAAGTAGCGCCAGAATTAGAAGAAGAAGATAGTAATATCTCCTCGGATTTAGAAAACTAGTAGCTCTTGTTAGAAAGCTTAAGCAGGGGTAACGAAGGGAGTTATTAGTAATAAATACTTAGAGACATTTTAAGTAGGAATATATAGACGAAAAACCTCTTCTTATATCGGCTTTAGTAAATAAGGTAGCTACTTTATAAGCCTTAGTAGATTTAGAGTATTTAGTTTATAGAATTGTTTTAGACTATTTTGTCTGTTATTATTAGCTCTCTTACGTACAAATCATACTAAGGCATTTATAGTTAGTAGAAGGAGTATTAGAGGATGCTATATCTTAAGTAGTATCTTTTAGTATAGATATTAGAAGCTACTAGTAGAAACGGGTTTATACTTATATAGTCCCTAAGATTAAGAGCTATGAAATAATTCTAGGAAAATCTTAGTTAAGGAGAGAGCGAGCTTTACTTAACGCTGTTAAGAGATGCTTACTCTTCTAAGACTCTAGGTTAGAAGTTTATAGCGAGCTAGAAAAGTCTTACTCCTATAAGTAAGTAAGCGCAGCTATCTTCTACTTTCTTACGGATTATAAACGTAAGCTATAAGTTTTCTTAACTAGCCTCGTAGACATTAGTAAAGCATTAGTAGAGAAGAAGTATATAGACCCGCGAACAAAGCTGCCTAGTTAGATCGGTCTAGAATTCTACCTAGCTTTTAATAGAAAAGAAGTAAATAAGTTACTAGTATACTAATAAGGAATTAATTATAGTATTAAGCTTTTATAGACAGATAGCGGATCTAAGGAGACAGTCCTATAGGGGCTACTCTATAATATATTATAAGACGAGCTATTAGTACTCTATAAAACTCTAATAGAGCTACTAGACAAGGAATTCATTCGAGTAAGCAACTCTTTAGCAGCTATACTAGTACTCTTCGTATAGAAGCTAGAAGAGAGCCTACGGTTCTGTTATAACTACCGGGTACTAAATAAGTTAACCTATAAGGACTACTATCTATTACCCTTAATCTAAGAAACACTTAACTAGATCGGAAAAGTAAAGTAGTTTATAAAAATAGATGTTATTACTACGTTTTATAAGATACGAATTAAGGAGAGAGACGAGTAGAAAACGGCTTTCTAGACATGCTTTAGGCTTTTTAAATAGCTTATTACTCCTTTTAGGCTTATAAATACTTCTAGTACTTTCTAGCGGTATATTAATTATATGCTTTAAGAGTTCTTAGACAACTTTGTCTTAGTATATGTCGACGATGTCTTAGTCTTTATAGATAGTACTTATAACTAGTACCACGAGTATGTCTATAAAGTAATATAAAGGCTTTAAGATACTAGGCTATAGCTTAATATTAATAAGTACGAATTTAAAGTATAGTCTACAAAGTACCTTAGGTTTATTATAGAAGTAGGGAAAGGTTTATAGATAAACCTAGCTAAAATATAGGCTATTATAGATTAGAAAGCACTAATAAAGGTAAAAGGCGTCCTTAGCTTCCTAGGATTTACGAATTTCTATCGACGGTTTATTAAAGACTTTTTATAAATTATAGCTCCTCTTTATAAACTTGTTAAAAAGGATATATCCTTCTAATAGATAGACGAAGCAAATAGAGCCTTTAAACAGTTAAAGCAGGCCTTTATAGAGGCCTTAGTACTAGCTTAGTTTAACCTAGATTATAAGACAGTCTTAAAGATAGACTTCTCTAGATATTACTTAGAAGGCGTGCTCTCTTAAGTAAAGAATAGCGTCTTACAGCCTATAGCCTTCTTCTTAAAGAAACACGTACCTGCTGAATATAATTACCTAATATATAATAAGGAGTTGTTAGCTATTATTCGTTGCTTTAAGGAATAGGAAGCGGAGTTAAAAAGTGTTAAGCAGTTTATAGTACTTACGGATTATAAGAATCTTAAGTACTTTATAACAGTCTATAAACTATCTAAAAGATAAATATAGTAGTAGTTAATACTTAGTAAGTTTAACCTAATTATCTAATACTGCTTAGGTAAAGAGGGAGGACTATTAGATATACTAATAAGGAGGGACTAGAACCTCCTAGAGAAGGGAGATAAACGTCTTAATTATAGGATAGTATAACTGATTCTAGATAGAATGATTTAAGGAAATACTATATAGCTAGTACTAGTGTTAGTAAACGGGAGGAATTAAGTAAGCGACGTAGCGACGTAGTAAGCGTTTATAGACTAACTACAGAACCTCTAGGAAGAGGGAAAGGTATAGGATAAGGACTTTAGGCGTCTTATAGATACTATCTGCTAAGGAGATAGAGTGTTTCTAGTAGACCTCGCTTCTCTAGTTAAAGTCTCTATCTCTAACTGCTTAGTTAATAAGAACAGTGATTTATAGTTTAAGAGTAGACTATAGGTCCCTAACTATAAGCTGCTATAGACTGTAATTATATAGGAACTCTATGATTCTATACTTATAGGCTATCCTAGTAAGAATAGGATAATTGTAATAGTCTTAAGAGAGTTCTTCTAGCTAAACCTATAAACTATAGTTAAGTAGTTTATCTATAACTATAGAGTTTATAGACGTACTAAGGTCTAGAGAGATCGTAAACAAGGCCTACTTTATCTATTACTAATTCCTAAGTAGTAATAGTAGGAGATCTCTATCGACTTTATTAGACTACTACCTATAAGTAAAGGCTCTAATATAATAGCAGTGTTTATAGACTGTTTAGGTAAAGAGGTACTCCTTATAGCCTATAACTCGACTATATTATCAGAGGAATTTACTCGCTTATTTATTACTATACACTATAGCTTATATAGACTACTAAGAGTAATAGTATCTGATAGGGGCCTGTAATTTATTAGACAAGTATAGAAGACGCTTTATAACTTCTTATAGATTAAACGACGGATCTCTATAGCCTTCTATCTACAAACTAACAAGTTAACAGAACGAGTAAATACTAAAGTCAAGACGCTTCTACAGCAGTAGATTAATATAGCTTAGGACGACTAGGCTAACTAGCTACTAGTAGTATAGCTAGCTTTTAATAGACAGGATTTAATATTAACAGGTGTAAGCCCCTTCTAACTTAGCCACGGCTATCTGTTACAGACTATCGACTCTTTAATAGACGTAGTAGCACCTATAAATACAAAAACACTAATTTAAAAGGGCGAAGTAATAGTAGTAAAGATTAAGGCTATTATAGAATAGGTATAATTATTAATAGTAAGGGTATAATAAGACTAGAAGACTTAAGCAAATCGTTTATAGAATACTACTCCTATATATAAGGTTAGAGACAAGGTTTACTTAAGCTTACGGAATATATAGACAGACAGGGCTAGTAAGAAACTAGACGCTCGATCTACTAAGTTTATAGTTATTAAGGTTATTAGCCTGTCTATATATAGGCTAGACACCCCGCCTAGTATCTATAATGTCTTTAATATAGACTTATTAAGGCTAGCAGCTATAGACCCGCTGCCTAGTTAAATTATAGATAATGATTAACTACCTATAATATTAGTAGACGATACTATAAAATAGTAAGTTAAAAGAATACTAGGTCAACAGTAAAAGAAGCTCTTAGAGAAAGGCTCTCGTACTCGACTTAAGTATAAGGTTAAATAGACAGGATACGCAAACCTAATATAGGAACCTGCTACTGAGTTAGAGGATATAGTAGCCCTAGACACCTACCTTTAAGAGTAGGAAGGGGGGTAATATTAAGGGTTACACCTGTGGAATAAGTCTTAGAGTACTCCAGCGACGTATTCACGTGACCTCGCTTAGCAACGCATAGACGTAATAGAACCTTCGAGAGTACTCTTAGTAGAACCCTCTAGAAAAAGCTAACTAAGTATATAAGTTAGCAAGGACTCTGGCTTAAAAAGGACAATCGAATCTTCTTATACATAGACAGCCTCTGTAGTTTAATTCATCAGCACTTGCTACAAGCCCTAACATAACCTACGTAAATAGACTGCTTAAATCCGTAAGATTATAGAAAGCTCTATTATAAGGTTAAATAGTTAGGCTACGACTCTGATCTATAGTAGTATTTAGTCTCTAATTTTAAGTATTATCTATATAAATTATACAACTTTTACCTCGCTAATCTAGCTCGCTCTAGTCTGCTAAAGGCCTTATAAAGCTAGATATAAGCGTAGGAGAATAGTATAGACGATTATAACTATCTTACTAATAACTCAATTATAATACAAAGCTTATAAACAAGCTTTTTCAAAAGAGAGAGGTAATATTACAGCGCTGGTCCGTAACCTAGAAGAATACACGTGACAAAGCACGTGACCTCGGTAATTACCTCGGGATATATAGATCTATAACGAGAGCTATAGCGAGATCTCAGCTACTTATAGCTATAACGAGAGTTATAGCGAGATCTTAGCTATATATAATTCTAGCTCTTTATAGCTTATACGAGTTTTTAGCTTCTTATAGTTTATACTTACTTAGTAACCTCTTTTCTCTAGGTATATAACCCGCGTTGCCTTCGTAGATAGAACTATAGCTTTAAACTCTTATATTTATATATATATACTCTTATATCTTTATCTTTAGTTATAGTTTATAATAAAAGAGAGATAAGAGAAAGGTTATATAGTTAGTATAACGGTTATAGTTACAAAGGCTAGATATTATATATTCGCTTAGATATACGCTAGTACTAGCGTATGCGCTAGCGCGGATGACTTGTATTTAGTTCCTAGTTCTCTCGAGCTCTTCTACTCTTCTCGTCTTTTGTCCTAAGAATAGAGTATTGTTTATTCTAAGTCTATTATCTGAAGCACGTCTGTTATAGTTAGATAAGTATATATTTAAGCTTAGAAAGAGTAGAAGAGTCTAGGTAATACGATATATAGATAAAAAGAGGTGTTTAGACTATATTAGATTAATATATCGCTTAGAGAGAGTGTTAGTTATAATTTAGAGCGTGATTAGCTAGGATTATAAGTCCTCTGTTATCTTCTTAGAGAAGGAATAAGGTTATAGAGAGGTGAATTCCTATATCTATAAAGATTAAGTTCTTAAGATATACTTACTTAGCTAAGCTCTAATATAATATCTATAGCTTTAATTAGCTTCCTTCTTTATCTAATTTAAACGTAATAGAGAAAGTCTAGTAGTAGATAAAAGAAGAGTTAAAAAAGTTACTTTTATACTAACTTCTAAGAAGAGGTTAATTAAGAAGATCTAAAGGCTCTAGGATTTAGTAGATCTATATAATTATAGACGATATATAAAATAGTTAACTATAAGTTAGAAGATATTATTATAGTAAAAGGATTAGCAACTATTTATTAATAATATATATAAGTTTTAAGGTAAAAGACTTAAAGTTAGAATTATACTTGATTTTTAAGTAATAAGTGTTACTTTGGTAGGGTTCGTATAAAGGGCCTACTAGCTGTGGCCCCAACTCTTACCTAGGTATTTTGCAAAATGTCATAACTAATAACAACTCGTGGTTTATTTTTTGGAAATATTTCTGCCTATATATAACAATTATCGTTAACAAACTTGAATAAATAATCATCTTCGCTCATAAATACTCTCAATCGTACGTTACAAATATACCCATATGTGACTTTCCTTGCCTTCTTTTCTTTATTAAAACTTAAGGCTGCTCTCAATGTGAAACCTCAGCTTCTCCCAGTTGACTTTCGTTTCAAGAGACTATTTGCACATAATAGGTGTAACTCGTCTTCCACTTTACTCGGATATTTTGATTCTACTTTATTTTTACAAATTCCTGCTCAGTTACCCCACTTGTATGTGTTAATAGATAATATGTTATCAAAGTTGCGTAGAAAAACAGATGGACCAGACATAATATAGGAAGGATATTTACTGGTATTTATCAACTATCAATGTACAAAGGATACTGCCCTCAGCCTATGCCGCACATTTTTGGTTTAACATTGATCCCCGCCTGCCTTGGCCAGAAACCATAAACCCTTTTGTACAAAAAGCAAAGCCCCTAAAAACAATACCCTGGACTATAATCATATCAAAAATCACCTCGATCGAAATCGGAGACATGTTCATAGTCAGGCTCTGACTCAGTATCCCCCTCCAGCAAAGCCAAAGTCGTATCCAGGTGTTGTTCATGGACATTGAGAACAGGACTCTCTATATCCTTCAAGAAGCTCTTCATCTTCTCATGGATGTCTGTTTTAAGACACTTTCGATGCTTCTTGTCGATGATATAAATTTTCATCGATGACAACTTGCTGACGAGTTCATCGACGCTCATCTGGATTTCCGATGCATCCTTTTGTGGCCAGAGGCCTTGGATAGTAAGTGCATAGCCAACAGCACCGTAGGCCATGGAGTTGCATTCTCTCCCGTTTCCTTCCTTGCATTGTTTCTCGTCGCGGCCAAGGAACGAATGGGCGTAAGAGTACCATAACTCCAACAATTCTCGGATTGTAGCTTCGCGGGTGTTCTTGATACTCTCTAAAAATGTGTTAGCAAAAACAGTAACCTTATTACGCGAAGAGTCCATATTTACCGATGATCTTCTCTGGCATGGGACCGACGAACTTTTTGGACGTTCGAGTGAGTAATTTGCCGTCACTGACCGTGACCTCCTTGACAAGTCTTCCCGCAAGAGAGAGAAAGATTTCCTTTCGGCCAAACACGTAAGCGATGTAAAGCCAGTTCTCTCTGTTGTCCTGGTCTGACTCATACTCTTCTCCGTCCAACCAGTCCGGAAGAAAGACTTCCACGAGTGAGACGCAACTGTATTTTTCACAAATTCTAGCCATTGCTAACAATTTGGGATAAGTGAGCTCGCGTCTGGGGACTGATCGGAACTTCAAATGGATGATGTTAAGGAGAATGAGTAAGCTGGCAGCATCATCCTTTGAAAAGTCCAATTCGGCAGCTGGTTCTGCTGGCTCGTTCTCTTTTTGTGTTTGGGGGAATACCAAGTTCTTGATTGTAGGACAGGCCAGACTCATGGACTGTGAGCAGACCTTGCCCTTCATCAAAGTTCCATTTTCGTCGGTTAATTGTACGCTGATGTCTCCGCCAGGAAACTCGAAGTCCTCTTGGGTGAACTTTGGTATCTTTACTTTAGTGGCCTCCGTGGCCTCCGTGTTTTGAGGTGGCTGGGTTGTTTGTTGTGACCCATCACAGGCCTCTTCGAATGAAACGCGTTCAAGAAGATCTACGTCCGTGAAGGAGACACTGGAAATAGTTGCGTTCGACATGTTATGTATTGTGGGTGTGGGTAATGTCGTAAAGACGTAAGTTCATTGGTATTACCTGGTGAAAGAGTCGAAGTAGGGGTTGTGGGCTGCAAGTAAAGAAGTAGGTGGGCTCTCAATGTTGTGTTATCGATGTTGGTTGTGTAGGTTTGAAGCAGCAGGCGGTCAGATATTTATAGACATTTCTTCCTTGACGCGCGACCAGCAGCAGGATACGCGATGTCCAATTCACTACTTTAAAGTCGAGCACCAAGTCCGAAACTGGCATAGCTTCCGCCTTATGGGTTGCCTCTTCACTAAAGGTCAATTCACCCTTATAAGCGAGTTCCTAAAACTCGTCCAAGGAAAAGATTTAGGACTTCTTGGTGCACAAAGGAAGAAACAATAGAAATTCTGCTACAGTGAGTTGCGAATTAAGCTTCCTTTTTAACACTTTTTTTATACACCGTGCTTTTTTCTTCCTAGGTTTTTTCCTTATTTATTTTAGAAAACAGAAAACTAAAGTACACTTTAAGATATAAGACCTAGCTAAAAAGAACTATTATATCTTCTTATACCTCCTCTCTATTTATTACTATATCTAAGCAAGTATAACAAGAATAAACTTAGTAATAGAAAACCCTCTTTTTATAAGAAAATTTTTCACACTCTTATAAAGTTGAGTAGTCTCTGCTAAGACCCTATAAAAACTCAGATATATATAAAAGTATCTGTTTTCTTCCTAAAAAGTTTATAAAGTAAGAAAGGGGGTATAGAGCTCTTATTAGCTGTTCTTAGGGATATAATAATATACGTTATTATTAAGTAAAGAGGGAAAGAGTGTCTAGGAAATAAGAAATTTTCTAAAAACGCACGGTTTATAAAATATCGTTAAAAGGGAAGCTTAATTCGCAACTCACTGTAATATCTTTGAAAAATTCATGTGCGTGGTATGAGGGAAGAAACAAGTATGAGCCGAATATAATTCTATGAACACTTGTAAGAGAGCGTGACTTTGCTCTGGACACACTTAGTATAAAACTAATATTTATCCACTACCACGCTAGGTATCAAATAATGATGTCATACAAATGAAAATTTAATCAATTATCTATGACTTTTATATACACTTTTAGTGTACTGTGGCCTTTCCTTTACATTTAATAACATCTTCAAGCTTTACTGTCAGCCTAGCTGTGAACCTTCTATAACCATGTTCGTCCACACCAGTTGATGATCCGTAAGATCTGCGCCCTTGTAAGAAGCCTTGGTTTTGTTGCCTTCCCTTTTCGCTGTCTCCTTAACGAAGGTGCTGCTATAATTTTGCGTTGTGGCTGTCTTCCTACTCCGGTCTGTTGCTTAATCTCTTTAGGTTTCTCCCCCTGTCGGTTAAGGTGACGAACTAGCTTTCTTTTGGGTGTGGGCCATTCGGTTCCAGGAATATGTTCTTCCTCTTCTGGGGACTTGAAACGAGGATCCATGTTTAGATTTTTTAATAGAAGAAAGATATGGGGGTTTTAAATATATTTCATCATATATATACTAGTGTGGTAGCGCTGGTGCTGGCGTTATATCTATATTAGTGCCCCGCCAAAGTGTGTCCAGAGCAAAGTCACGCTCTCTTACGAAGCGGCTTCTGATAAAACCGTTATATCGCTATATGACTTCCTGGGCATCAAGACAAAAAGAGCTGGATTTCAACATGTACCGTTATTCTATATGCCAAACTTCTTGTTTGTCATGACTATGATTGCCATAGTATTCATGTGAATTAAGTATTGGAAAGAGCTTGTTTTCTGGTTCTCATCAAGGATTGTGCCACTGGGTATTCAAGTGAAGTTGCCTAGCCATAAAAACTGGGTATCAAGGAAAGGTTACACGAAGCAGGTTACCCCGTCCATAAAACCCCCAATAATAGAAGACCAATTTCTCATAACTAGAAAATTAGCGCAATACACCCCGTACTCGACATCCACCACTATGTAATTCAAGGGCAACACAAGCAGCCATTTTGCAGATGGGATTCTGCTAAAGAGGAAATGCCCACCTTTCCCAATCTCTGCAGCCAACAAGCCAAAGCTAGCTAGTCTAACAGTCCCAGTCTTCCCCTTTGAGTTTGCATGTGCACAATATGAGAATCAAGGACTGGGTTGAACACTTGTTGAAGAACTCTATCAACGTCTCTTTTGATATCGACTGAGAAACAGTATTCATGGGAGCCAAGATCTTTGCTAGAAGGTAATTTATGAATATCAAAAGCACCCAAGAGAGCTGCCAAGTGTGAAACACTTTGGGTAATGTATTCCGGGGATTTTTGTGGCCATAACCCAATTTTCATGAGACCTATTAACAACGAGCCGTAGACGATAGAATCGCACTCGTTTCGACGTAGGAGACATTTGGTGTTGCTCGTGAATCCGCATTGCTGTGGGTGGTAGTTTGACTCAAGAGTATAGAAAATTTCGATCAAAGCCTGTATTTGCTCTCGACGGCGTTGGATTATGCTCTCTAGCAGAAAGTATTAGCGTTCATAAACTTCTATATTGGATTGAACATGCCGGTAATTCCCGGGGGCATATGAGCTTCCAGTAAATTTCTCCCCAAAAGATGATCGGACCTACGAACGGTTTTCACTAGTTTATGTCCGAGTCTTCTGAAGATTTCCGATCTGCCGAAAACCCAGCTGATGAACAACCAATCTTCTTGCCCAATTTTGTCGGATTCGGTGTCTTCATTCGAGAACCAACGGGGTACCCATGGAGATACCAACTCAATGTTATCGTAGAGATCCAGGAGAATTGATAAGTTCAACAATTGTCTAAACGGGAGCTTTCCAGGAATTTTGGGAAATTGAAGGTGCACAATCCTCAGTAGAAGAAGTAAAGCTTCCCCGTCGTCTTCTTGAAGATCGAGACCGGAAATTTCATCTCTCGAATTTTCTCCTCCTAAGGTATCTCCTGTATCTCCATCGTCGGCGCCCTTCACCAGAGAAGGACCAAATGGCTATTTCCAAAAGAAATTAGAGCCGGTTGACTTCGTTGGAAGAATTAAAGAGTGTTTTACTCTCTTAGAATGACGAGGATAAGGATTAGACTTACTGGGAAAATAAATTTCTTGAACACTCTCGAGGCTAAACACATTGCGGCGGAAGAGACCTTCCCAACAACACTTTTTCCTTGGTAGGTAACAAAAATGTTGAGATCACCATCCGGGAAGCAAAATATAGCCGCTGCATCATTATCACTGATAGTCGCCGGTTGAGGGGTCGTTTGGGCTTGGTTGGGCGAAGGTGAGGGTTTCGTGGAGCCTGTGGTCTGTGGGGCTGTTTGATCTTGAAAATTGGGGTGACCGAATACATGATTTTGGGCGGGGGCTGCAAAGAATCTGAAAGGCGAACTCGTGGTCTGCGGGTTTGTTGGGGTTTGAGGATTTGGTCGACCAAATAATCCACCGCTAGTGGCGCCCGTGGTTTGCGGGGCTGTTTGATTCTGAGGAGCTGCGCCGAATGGAGAACTGGAAGCTACAAATGGGTTTTGAGGAGTAGATGAACCAAATATAGACCTCGTGGCGTGCGGGTTTGTCTGGTTGTGGGGAGTAGTTGAGCCAAATGAAAAGCCTCCAGATGACGCGCTCGCAGTATTGGATGCCCTATCTCCTGATTGAGAAGCCATTGTAATCGTCGCGGTAGTCCAAACACCGGACGGGCGCTGAAGTTGATCGCGTTTTTATTTACCGATTTCGTTGTTGTTGGTTGTAAAGGTAAAGAAAGAGTCCAGGAGGTTACCCTCACGGCGCCCGATGACACCCCTGCCTATGCGGGCAATCCATCTCAGAACGGCGCTAACTTTCCAACGATTCACCCCAATAGGTTTTTTTAAACTTGTTCCAGAAGTTCATGGTTTTGAGATAAGATACCTGATATATCAGAATAATACTTTACTCTATTCAAACACGAACCTAAGAAACTCAGGAAAAGGGAATTTTAAAAGCGGTCATAACCAAGCCTCTCCTCCACAAAAGCGAGAACATTGTGTGCTTGTTGGCCTTTGTTTTTTTACGCAAGTGAGGTAAAATTCTATTTTTTGTAGCTTAGCGCCAATCATCGAATAAACAATCGACTTACATATAAGAAGGGCAATGATGTTCTTCAAACTCTCAACTTTTTGATAAGTGAACAATAAGCTGGTCCTTCTCCCTTGGCCGAGCCAACTTCTTCATTTGTGCTTGGATATGATGAATGTGTGGATCAAGTGTACAATCAACCTTTTCACAATACAGCCTAACAGCTAGCTGCCTTTGCTATGTCGAACTTGCAAGCCTTGTGTGTTTTATAATTCGAGTCTGGAAGTGCTTGCACATCCAAACACGCCAGCTGTGTTGAAATTCTCCTGATACTAGTATCGACCTTGTGGGTTCTTTTCTCTGGCCATAATTCGATGTCTGAGAGTGCAAGAATAAGAGACCCATAGATAATGGAATCACAATTTTTCCCCTTCGCCAAACATTTGCTGACTGGACGACTCGAGAGAATTTCTCTTGCTCCATTGTAGGGAATGTCAAGCAGTCTTTGAAGTTTCTTTTGTCTGGCTTCTAAGATGCTTTCTAGTAGTTGTGAGCATAACATACCGTATGAAACGGATTCAAACTTACCGATAGTCTTCGGAGGAATCCCCTCAATTTCGTCCAGATATCTGACATATCCTTGGTTGACGGCAGGAATCCCATCCACAAGGTAGAGCTCATTTGCGATGTGGTTTGCGCAGGCTGAGAATAACGTTGCTTTGCCCAAAGCCCAGGCGATAAAGAGATACTCCTCCTTGCCAGCCTCCCGGCACTCTTTCAATCCATCCGCCAACCAACCATCCAGCCATGGTAGAACTAGGTGCACACACTGATAGAGTTCACATAAATGAGCCATTCCAAAATAGAGTCTCGAAAGGAAGTTTCGAAGGGATTTTGTTGAACTGTAAATGGACAATGTGTAGCAGCAATCGCAAAGATTCCGCGCTGTCTTCTTGAAAATCCAGTTCCCCATCATCTTTTGGTTGGGTTACAGATCCTGCATCTGGTTTTAGCGAAAAGGGTGTATGGTTGTCTGTGCACTCGTTTTCTATTATATCATATTCCAGGAACTAGCGTTCTTCCGATATGATTTTTGATGTATCCACGTCGCATTTTTCGAACCCCGTACAGGAATTTGTCTTCGCACAATTCATTTGCTCTGCTTGCAACGGCACAGCCTGTCTTGCTGGCCCAATGCGACCAAAAGACGGGTTGACAAGCTTCTCGAAAACGTAACTTGCTAAGCAAAGTGCCTTGGAAGAGACTCCACCAACAATTCGCTCTCCCTTGTATGTAACAACGAAGTCCAGATCAGCTTCTGGAAACGTGAAAAGTGATGCAATGTCGGTAGAATTCATGGTTGTATCCCACGAGAATGAGTTGGCTGTATAAACGACTTTCCAAGATTCCGCTGGCTGACGAGAATTGGTAAAACAAAATGCCACAGAATATTTTTTTTAAATCGAGGGAGAATCCGAACTACTGTATGCTCATTTTAATTAAACAGCTGCCTTGAAGCTTCACAGGACAGATTATTAGTACTGGATTGTCAGTCAACACCGCGTAACATAACACTGCTGCCTGGGTCGCTGCCTGGTCATGTTCGTTGTTACACCTCTTATTTTTATACTTTCAGCTTCGGATAATTGGATGCTGTATGTTGAATACAAAAGGAACTTGAAGTATTACAAGGACTATTTAGAAGCAAGTTGTGTGTAGGTAAACTATAAATGGGAGAAGTCCCCCTGTAGCCACCTTTGAGCTTAAGCGAGATCGTGCCACCTTGCAACCCTCGTGATGGACAATAAAAGCAGCAGTAAATATAGCTCGTTATACCAACTTCCCAGTAAAGTTTCATATTATTCTAAATGCCTTGTGACAGTCGAACTTCTTCCTTCAAAAGCATCTGGATTAATTTTCTAAATTGTCACAAGCTTTTAACGTGGTTTATCAGCACCTCGCCAATATCAGTACCTCGCCACTTTTCCCCTCATCATTTACTCCCTAACTTTGACACGCGATTTCTCACCAACCACAATGCCTATTCAAACCCAAGAAGCACGAATCATTCTAGCTATCGAGGCTATCCGAACTACTAAAAGACTTAACTCTACGACTGCTGCGAAACTCTATAACGTGCCACGTTCTACACTTCGCGATAGAATGAACGGACGAACTACTCTCAGCGAACGCCGACCTCCTAATCAGAAATTAACCGAATTAGAAGAGTCAGTACTTCTTCAATATATACTCGACCTAGATTCTAGAGGGTTTGCGCCTCGGTTAGCTGGCGTAGAAGATATGGCAAATTATATTCTTAAATCGCGGGGGGGGAAACGCGTCGGGAAGCTCTGGGCGCATCGATTTGTACAACGACAACCAGCCTTAAAGACGCGTTTTAATCGCGTTTATGACTTCTAAAGGGCCTTGTGCGAAGATCCTAAGCTAATTAGCGCGTAGTTTCGACTAGTAGAGAATATAAGGGCAAAATACAGCGTTTTAGATTACGACTTCTATAACTTCGACGAGACAGGCTTTATGATAGGTGTTATCTACCCTACAATGGTAGTTACACATGCCGATCGGCGTGGCAGAGGCAAGGCAGTTCAGCTAGGCAATCGGGAATAGGCTACAGCAATTGCTTATATCAATAGCGAAGGTTAGAGTGTGCCTCCATTTTTAGTAGTTTAAGGGAAGAATCATCTCGCGAATTAGTATACTAAGGGCAACCTTCCGAACAATTAGGTAATTAAACCTATAAGTAATAGATGGACTAATAACGAGACGGGTCTAGAATGGCTACAACACTTCGATAAGCATACTACTAGTCGAGCAAAGAGTCTATACTATATACTAGTCCTTAATAGGCATAAGAGTTACGAATCCGTTGAATTCTAAGAGTACTGTAAGGCACACAATATTATAACTCTCGAACTACCTCCTCACTCTTCTTATTTAACCTAGCTACTTGATGTCGGATGTTTTAGTATGTTGAAACAGGCGTATAGTCGTCAAATTAAGACTTTTATCAAGGCTTATGTCAACCATATTACTAAGGTTAAGTTCTTTCTAGCCTTTAAAGTAACGTATTTAGAGTTAATAATAGTCTAAAACGCTAAAGCTAGATTTCGTAGAGCTGGCCTAGTGCCTTTTAACCTGTAAGCAGTGCTTTTAAAGCTTGACGTAAGGTTACAGACTCTAACTCCCCCTCGGCCGTCTAGTGCCAACTCCCTCCCTTAGGTGTCCTAGACCCCTTCTAACCCGACCAAAGCTCTTTTACAATTAACTCTTGTTCGAAATCGAATTGCCCGTCATTAGGGGAGCTCGCCAACCCTACTCTTTAAGACAGTTACTGTATTAGCAAAGGGTATAGAGCGAATAGCCCACGAGATAACCCTTCTATCCGCTGAGGTGCGCACCCTTAGAGCAGCAAATGAAGCCCTAAGTAAACGCCGTAGGGCTAAAAAGACTCGTATCCGTTAAGGGGGTGCACTTATAGTAGAGGATGTATAGGATATTTTAGCCCAGAAGGATGTAGATGAGCAGGTACGACGCGACTTACGTACGGAGGGGGGTAATCGGAAGGAGGGGCAACCGTCTAGGCGGCACTGTAGTACTTGTGGAAAAGCTGGTCATAATGCGCGAACCTGCCAAGAAGATATAGATATGTCTAGTCAATCAGAGTCTGATTAGTTTTAATAAATTTTATAGGTTGTGGTTGATTTATCGTATAGTAAAGTAAATTATGAGGGGAAAAGTGGCGAGGTACTGATATTGGCGAGGTGCTGATAAACCACGTTAGGTTAATTATTTTATGTTAACCTAGAAAGTCAGAACAACGTTACCAACGCGGGCGCAGGCAAGGTGATACCTATTCAAAGGATTAGGGATTTGTTACTGTTGTGGTATTTTGTGAAACGTATAGGTAAGAGTTTCATTAAGTGACTATAGAAAATTGTCACTGGAACTAGGCTACCAAAACTTCTAAAATGTGTTGTACAAGCTGAACAGAACGATAAGAACGACTATTTTATTCAGCCAAAAAGCGAAAATATATTTTGAAGTTATCGAGATTGAAATAACTTCGCGCGAATTGATATTATTATTTATGAAATTTATTGACAATTAGTCTAATCAACATCCATGAAAGTCTGTGCTAAAGTACAGCGACCACTCCATCCACACATGTTAAATTCTATACTTTAGGATACAAACGTTCATGTTGCCGAGCCATATGAAGCTTATGAGATTCCAAAACCGGACTTGGCAATTTCTTCAGCACCCCCTCAATCTTCTCCTTAATCTTTATTTGAGGGCAGAACTTATGATTACTATCCGCCGGGAACGCATTAGATGACTTTACAGACAAGGAAAAAATTTCCATGTCCATCAACTGTTTAGCAAGGTCCGAAACAGATAGTGCAATCGCTTCCGGTTTACGTGGTGGCCAGAGGTATAACTTCACCAAACCAAGAATAAGCGATCCGCAGGTCAGAGCATCGCAGTGGGACATGCCACGAAAGCATCGGGGAGGTGAGCCTCGAGGATCCATATATGCGTTGGCTTCTTTGTAGGCGATGTCGAGGATAGTTCTGATAGCTTGCAGACGGAAGTTGTAGATGCTTTCTTGTTTCTTGGTCAGTCGACTGTAAGATTGCATGGGTTTCTCACTTTTACATACCAGCGAGTTCAGGGGGCATCTGGCAATCATATGCAGCAACCACCTCACTTCCCGCGATTTCTTTTGCTCCCTTTGGCCAGTATAGCTGAAGTACAAACGGCCCCTTGAGTACAGAGTTTGCCGCAAGCGCTTCAAGTAACTTTTCCATTCCCTGTAGATGATCTCGGAGTTAGTATTGCCCTTTCTAGAAAAATGTTTAAGGGAAAAGGAGGAAACAAGGTTATAAGAGGAGGAAGTAAATTGTCCGAGGAGGAAACAGTGTCTTAATCCTAACAAAATAACCAGAAAGAGGAAAAAAGGACTCGGAGAATACCCACAAAGACCCACGATACAAGAAACATGTGGTCGTCTTGTACCAAAAATCCAGATAACCACCCATCGAGCCAAGGCTTAACAAGCTCCACGCAATCTGCGAAGTCCAGAATCTTTGCTATTTCGTGAAGTTCTTGGGAAGACATCTTCTTGGGGATTCCAAGGAATTCAAGGTGCGCAATACTAAGTATTACCAAAAGAGCGGCGCCGTCCCACTCTTGAAGATCGAGTTCTGGAATTAAGACTTTATAGTCTGAAACAGGGATATGTTCGGGTGATGTAGTCGGGTTGTTTTCGAGGGGTTCAGTGTTAAGTTGGGAGCCAGAAGCTGAAGAGAGCTTGGGTGATGATGCTGGACTTTTTTCGAGAGTAGCGAGAGTGGTTTCGGAGTTACCGTCCTCAGAGGTATCAGGAGCGGTAGGTTCATCATCCCTAGCAACCAGACGTCCGGTACCGACGACCCCAAAGGGTGGACTTCAAAGGATTAGCATATCGGGATGGAACTTGCTCACAACTACTAAAAGTGGGAGTTCAAAAGGAAAATAAGTAGTTGCGTACTGGATAAACTTCTCGAACACTTTTGACGCTCTGCAAAGTGCATCTGATGAAACACGTCCGATGACTTGCTGATTATTATAGGTTACGAGGATCTGCATATCCCCATTGCGAAATGTAAAAAGACTTTTAGGGTCGGGAGTTGCCATGATGACCACGAGTGGAAGGAGTAATTGTCGTTGCAGAATAAAACCTCGAAACAAAACGTTGTGGACTATCGAGGTGGTTGGAGTTGATGGTATTACATGGAGCGAGGCCGCATAACAGGAAGGCTTTTATAGGCAAGTTAATAGTGGCTTAGCTGTTCTTTGTTGCCTTCAAATTCATGGTGAATCAAGAATGCCTCGATTTCACTAAAACATTGTCTCGGTCTGCCAATTTCAGTCGGCATATACGTATTCACAACTATTTAGGTATGAAAGTTTTATCGTGGCTATAGATCATTACGCTACCATTTGTCAAAGCTCAGTATCTACAAGCCCTTTAAACAATCAAGTATAGCATTTATATTTTGAGATGGTGTCTACCCTAGAACAGAAAAAGATATAGCTCCTATGAACTTCCGACAGTGAAACTCTTTCAAACGAGAAAAATACAATACTAGGTAGCTTGGCTATAAAATTAGAAATACGATAGAAGGCTGCTAGTAAGTCAAGCCAGTTACTGGAAGTAAGCTATGGTGGTTGAGTATTTATTTATTGAGATTTAAGTATAGCGCTAAGCGGGTATGACAGAGGAAACTAACTGTCAATTTGGAAGAGATACAAGACCCCTCGCACAATCTCTCCACCCCCAAATCGCCACCTCAGCAGAACCGATTGTTCTCTTGGCTGCGGCCAAAAATCTGCTTCACATTCCATTCTCGTTCTCACTCACAGGAGTAAGCCGCTTCTTCTGAATTTCCATATGTGCCAAATGAGAATCAACCACACAGTCCATATGTCCACTCATGACATCATATACCTTGCTCCGTGAATCTAAGGCACATTGCCCATGAGTAGACGCAACATCGGGAACACTCTGTATATCAAATCTTACAATCTTGTTCGCTAAACCTAGAACATGTACACCCATGTATACGGCTAAGAAAAGGGGGTAAATATTGGACAATCACTGGCTTTTCACGTGACCATATCACAACCTGTTCTTTTGTGTAAGTGTTCGTCACATATGAGGCCCCTGGGGCTAACACGGTTAGCCCCCAAGAGCGCTGTAAATAAGACCTGGATAAGTATATTGTATTATGCCCCTGCACGCTCTCAAACGCTCGCTCCTGAGGCTGTTCGCAAAGCCTTCGACGAATCAGGAGCGAGTATTTGTGTGCCGCTCCGTAAGGAGCAATAGTGATATATTTACAAAGCTAATCCATGTAGCGCTACCTGCCGGATACGGTAGGAAGTAAATAAATCACAACGAACCCCGGTAAATAAGCCTTGTATCCTCGTTTCAGCGTCCAGAGCTACCTGCTCCCGCTCTGCCAGATTCCAAGGCTCTATATGTCCCTTTTGGTCCCCGGCTCAAGCTAATTGCAGGGTGGGAGGGATGGAAATCGTAAAACCGTCGTTTTTGGAATGGGTGATGCTATAGCCAAGGTACAGACTTTCCCTTGCTCAAGTGTCCGAGGAAAGCTGATGCTTACGTAAGCTTCTACCACTCCACAAAAACAACTCACATTTTTAAGACAACCGTTGTTCGGATATGACTTTGGGGAATTAGGGTCCTACGGATTAGAGGATTGGATGCCCAAGAATTACTACTTTCCACTTCCCGCCTTACCCCTTTTCCCTCGGCAAATTCTGGCAAAGTCCTTTACCAGTGAATACCATCACCCTCACTTGAAGGCTTCACATAGAACTCGTATGGGATACCCATTTTCTCGACGTATATTACTATAGGTTTTACTCAAATATAGGTTTTATCCCTCCGTTGCTTCAACAGACTTTAGTTCATTGCCTTGAAGAACTTGATCCAAAAAGACTGACCCGATTCAACGAAAAGAAATTTGTGCTTTGCGAGAGGCAGTGTGAAGTATGCATGGAATGAGAAGAGTTCTGGGATACCCGAGACTCAAATATGAGTCTTCTGGATTTGTCTCTCTTGATGTGACTTGGTATCCTTCTAAAACATTATTTTTGAGACACGACCGCTGATCGGGAGTGCATAGTCATTCGCGTTTCGTGAATAGAAAGTATTTTCAGTGACTGAGAATACAGTGGCAGGTCGCGTAGTAGCAGCTTAGTAACCAAGATTTCATCCTTTTGAATTTAGGACAAGATTCTCGGATGGAAAAGCAAATTCAGAAAGGACGGATTTGCTGGTTTGGATGCTTGTAAAATGAGGGATTAATCGCGGTTAGGAAGTTGAAGGTGTGATGGGACATACAGAAGGGTATAATCGTTCAAATGCTCTGTCGATCGATGCTATATCGAGGCTCAATTAATCAAAGAAAAACTTTACATATCTCAGTGCATCCTGCTAGACTGCCTAAAGAGGACGTCCTATTTTAAGCGTTGAAGAACATTCTGGTCATATGCACACTAGCCTCGGCGCAATAAACAAAACATCCATCTCGGCACAACGGCATGTCTTTTCTTGGAAACGCGGGGGAGCGGGGAGGATGCTATGGGGTGCAATAATTGCGAGTTATCAAACTGACTGGCTACGTTTGTTCAATGACGTTCCGAAGTAACATATTGTGGGGATTGCTTAATGTTTACAAACACTATCGCCTATATTATCGAGACAGCATGGCGACCAACCTAATTACGAGTTTCGCTGTCCCACACAACTACCGAACCTCAAAGCAGTAGGAGGTAATATCGCACGGCTAATGCTAGCCTATGAAATATCCACAAATTTATCCCCGTGACCTAACCGAGGATTTTTTGCCTGCAATGAATTTTGCCGTATATAGTTTCGCTGCCGTGGGGCTACTTCAAATTACCACATGCAGAAGAGGATGTTTCCGGGTTTCTCCTCATGGTTTTGATATAAGAATGATGGGATGGGCCGAGCCGGGCAAGGTCTGTTCTTCCCAACTTTACATTCTTCGGTTGTGTCGCCAGATTTTCGTCCCCATTTCAAATCCAAGATGTTTTGGTCCAGTGTGGTCGCCTTGACTGCGCTCTCTGCACTTGCAGAAGCACAAGGTCAGAATACTATGCTGCGTTTTGGTTGCTCGCAGATTGTTATTGACCGAATCGATCCTCTTGTGAACCCTGACACACTTCCATCCCCACACATGCATCAGGTCGTTGGAGGAAACGCATTCAACGTTACGATACCCTCAACCGACGTGAGCACTCTCGCAGATTGCACTAGTTGCAGTTACGCGGACGATCTTTCGAATTACTGGACGGCAAATCTCTATTTCAAAGCTCGAAACGGTACATACAAGCGAGTTCCACAAGTCCCCAATAGATTGCTATTCAGCGACAAGTTTACGACTCAAACATCGGGTGGTTTTGTCGTATACTATGTTTCGGATGGCAAGAAGAAGGTTACTGCTTTCAAACCAGTAAGTTCAAATTCGAAAAGTGATCACCGGCCACTAACTTTGGTGGTTAGGGCTTCCGAATGCTCGTCGGTGATGCAAACCAGCGTGCAAAGATTGGAAGCGGAAAAAAGACACAGAGTTGCTTCCGTTGTTATAGTGGCCCCAATTTTGGAGGTGACAATGCTGCACCCTGCCAGGACGCGAATCTAGACACCGAAGAGCTTCCAAAGGGACAATGTTTGGGTGGTATTCGATCTAACATCTTGTATCCAACCTGCTGGGATGGTGTCAATCTTGACAGCCCTGACCACAAGTCCCATGTCGCTTACCCAACTGCTGGACCACAGCAATTTACTGGATCAAGCACGGGAGGTGCCTGTCCCTCAACGCACCCTGTCAAGAGTGAGTATTCTTCGAGTTATTCTTTCCTATTTCAGGCTGTTTTAGGGGGATGAAGACTTGGGTTCCACTTTAAATGCTGTTCCACCTCTCACAACCTGTTTCCCCCTTCATTTCCCACAATCCTACTTCTAGAACTGGCAATACTGACTCCAATATCACCCCCAGTCCCGCAGATCATGCTCGAAATCGTCTGGGACACAACAAAATTCAACAACAAGGCGGAATGGCCAGCTGATGGTTCCCAACCTTTCGTCCTCAGCACCGGAGATAACACCGGCTATGGGCAGCACGGTGATTACGTGTTTGGCTGGAAAGCCGACTCCCTCCAAAAGGCAATGGACAGCGGAGCTGGCTGCATGGGTGCCGCTTGCGGAGGCCTCAAGACTCAAACGATTGACCCCGCGAATAAGTGCAAAGTGACAAGAAAATATCCAAGCGAGGACTATGAAGGATGTAAGTTTTTCTTCTGCAATTCATTGATGGTTTTCTCTGACTGTTTATAGGGCTTGATCATCTCCCAGGAATGGCTCCTTAAACAGCCACTGTGGAAAACAGGAGCCGGGAGACTTCCTTCGGGGATTGTGACTTCGTCTTTGATGGGAATAATTGGAGAGAGTTTTGCGCGAGACGTTGTTGTTGATAATTTTTCTTTCATTTGATACGAGACAAATCAAGCGTTAGACAAAAAACCCAGGCTAAATCTTTTCTTAACTAATAACAAACTCTCCTGTGGAGGACAAGAATAACAAGAATCTCGAGAGAAGATTAACAAGATAAAGTTAAGAAAAGAGGATATGAAAACGATAGGGGAAGTAGTCGTCTTGTAGCACTTACACTATTGATTATAGCATTTTCTTGAGGGTGCGTTCGAATTGCCCTAAAATGAACGGAAGAATATACCTATAGTATCGAGAACGGTTTTTGTTGTTCTTTAATTTCAGGAGACCTTTGTCTCGCAAGCGCTGTCACATGACAACACTCCTTCTTTCTAGCCACAGTCCGAGCTATAATTGCCAAACAGTTTTAGGGTTCTTGTAGAAGGACAAAATAGTTGAGGAAAGGAAAACATATAGACATTGGATTTTTGCCCTTATTAGTAGAGCTTAAAGAACTTCATAATACGCGATACGAAATCCCTATATCTATAAGAGAAGTCTGATATATATTTCCAAGTGAACCTATGGAAATATTCACCATAGGTAAACATGTATTCTTGTCGGTATAATCAGAGTGAATAGCACTCCACGTGACCTTCTCGCTTAAGGTCTATTTAAGTAAACCGAGTAGCTAACTTTACTCGGTGTGCACGAACGATAATATACTCTTTTTGCATCATGCTATTGGCCACCAAGTCATACCAACAATTCTAGATAATGTATATTTACTATTCCAGGGTAACCTATGAGTAGTATAAAATATCAGAAGCTATCGGCAGGTGACCTATCAATTGCTATTTATGGGTTACCTAGGAATAGTAATAACCTACCTAATTGCAGCTAACCTGAGATGAAACAAATACATGCTATTGATAATTTACCCAGGAACAACATTGTTTTCCGAGGAAAGACACTGTAGAAAAAAAGCAGTGCTATTCGTAGGTTGCCTACCAACACTCGCAACCTGAATTTGGCCCCCGAAGGTAGGGCCGGCTTACTCTTAGCTTACTCCTGGCTTACTTGCAGCTTACTCGTGGCTTACTAGTAGCTTACCCGCACCTCAACTTTCAGCCCCCAAACACGAAGATAACAGTCCATTTTCGAAAAGAAAAAAAACAGGAACCAGTTTCAATGCAAGCATTATTTCTACGTGAAGGTTTATCAATCTCAAAAAAGTAACTCTAAACGGAGGAAGGGGCTAATAATCTGTCTTCGAGACTACAGGTAATTGAAGCCAAAAAAGATATCGCAGCATGGTGAACTCGAGCCAATGTAGTATAGTCATTAATTAACATTTGAAATAGCTGTAAGATTCAATCCTCCCTAGATTGAACTCTCAACCCCTTTTACCTCTCAACCCGATATCCTCTGATCTCATCTTCAAGCCCGGGATTCTTGAAAACTGCGGAATTCACACCTTACCCTCCACATTACATTAATCCGCCCAAAGGGACTGTGATACGCATCAACTGATGCGTAATCGCAACTGGCCAGGGTGGGTATCTTTCATCTCTTGATAAACGCTCGTCTATCGAAATCTAAGACCAAGAAATGCTAAAATCAAATTAGCAAAAAAAATCCCAATCCACGAAAGAGAAATCAACTTACTAAAGCATAATCCCTGCCCCAGCAGCCATAGCAGCAAACTGCTTCGCCGTCTTTCTCAACTCCACCCCCCTATCCTTCCCCGTCTCCAACAACTCCGGAATCACAGCCACAGTCCCAACATAAAGGAAAGTCCCCGCCGTAAAAGGCAGCAACATATCCCCCCAACTCAAACTCGTACCCATCAATCCCTCAAACCTCCCATTCGCGTCTACGCCACTTCCACCATATTCTTGAACTGCAATACCAATGAGTGTTCCTAGTAATGCGCCGACGGCGGTGAGGAATTGAGCACCCATGGCTTGGCGCTTGGAGAATCCGGATTGAATTAGCAGCGCGAAATCGCCTACTTCGTGGGGAATTTCGTGGAAGAAGACTGCTACTGTGGTTGTGGCGCCGATGGTGGGGGAGGCGTAGAAGGAGGAGGACATTGCGAGTCCATCTGTGATGTTGTGGGTGAAATCGGCGCTGGGGAGTATTAGTTCTTATCCTTTAGGTCAAACCAATTGGGGAATACCAACATGAGATTAAGATATCCTGCCAGTTTGACACTGGCATTGATTTTCTTCTTCTCATCCTCCTCTTTCTTAGCCACCTGGATTGCATTTCCGTTCGCCTGTTTCCTTGAACGTGTGCTCTTAGCAGGAGAATCCAAAGCTGTAGAACTCGCAGCCGATTTCTCAGCTGTCCCGTTGGTATGCGAGTGACTATGATCATGGCCACCCTCTCCCCCAGTCGCAATCCTCAACCCCTTATCCATAGCGACAAAAGTAACAAAACCAACCATGATAGCGACACCCAAAAGCAAATTCCGATTTGGTTCCACCAGGACAAATCTCACATGTTCAGGAGCATCTTCACCCAAGAATATCTCCGGCAGAAGATGGAAGAGCGTATCACCCAACAGTCCCCCCACCGCAAACGCAACCATCACCGAGAGCGAAGAGGGATCGATATTCGGCGGACATAATGCCAATAGGAAATTCGGAGGTCCAGAGATATAAAGAGTCGCGAGGAGGGCATTAACAGCCGGCGTCCCAGGGAAGAGAACCGCAAAGATGCGCGAGGTCAGGGAGGAGGTTTGCGGGGAGGTCGCGACTTTGTAGATATTGAGATCTTGTACAAGGGCACATTCCTAGATGACGCGTCAGTCAGTGGGTTTGTTCAAGCCTGCCAGGTGTTCCAAAGCTTGACGCTCCGGGATGAGCTCGACCTGGAGTTACTCCGGTCGCGCTGGGATGTTTGCGGATAGAGAGGTACCTGAAGCTTGTCCTCGATTTCGGGAACGCTCATTGATGCAATTGAAGCTGCATGTTTCTCCGCTAGAACGAAAGCGCAAGCGGCCAGTAGCAGGATAGCCACGCGACGAGGATGGAAGAAAGGCATGGTGTTGTGCAATTTAGGCAGGTGAACGAGTTGAGAAGGGGAAGGACAGCTGGGGATGGAGGAGCTTAAGGTGCCGATAAATCGGCGATCGCAGAGGGGTGGAGTGCTCTTATTCGGTTCACGGCACAGTCAGACCAACATCAACAACATAGAAATTAGACGACGTTCTTTATATCATTTGGGAACCTTGATATCAAGAAGTCTTGTTGAGGAATGTTGAAGTTTTATACGGAGCGCAAGTGTAGCTAGCGGGGTTCGTTCCCTTGGTTCCTCTTTCGTTGGCTTCAGTGGCAAAAACCTCCACCATGCGAGGAATTTGAGGATGGGAGATTAAATTGTCTCTTACCCAAGAGCAGAAGACTTTTCTTGACCCTCCTTTTCTCCTTTCTCCTTCCATGGCCAGAAGTACTCGAGTAGGAGAGAGACTCTTGCCCCAAAAATGGGCCTGCTCGAGCCAGAGAAGGACAGGATAAACAAGGGTTGTAGAGCAATCTTAAGAGCACTCCTCAATGTTCATTTCAATAGCTTTGTCAGAAGTGGACCAAATTGAAAGCCCTCGTGGTTTTGACGAAGTCCTCTTACCTACACCCAAACTTGACATACTTCCACATGCATCCCATTGTTGCACATCGCAACTTCACGTACTTATTCGACAGTTTCCTCATTTGCTTCTTACCATCTTCATCGAGAAGAAATCAATTCTCCGAGTGACTGTACATATACCCGCGACGTCGCATTTATGTCAGATGAGGTACTTTCTTGTCCCAGTTTTGTTTTGAACCATGGCGCTGGGTTCGGGGCTTGGATATGTTGGGGAGGAGAGTGGTTTTAAGCTGGGAGAGAGGAATTGGATTATCTTGCAGAATTATTGGTGGGTAAATTAATTTATCTGCAAAGTCCGAGAAATTGGTGAATCTAGTGATTTATTGACCAATAAGTTAATTGGTGAATAAAACATACCAGCTCTCAATTGTCCAGTAAAGAAATACTAAGTAACTTAATATCCAGCCATCGATTGACGAGTAAGCTATCATTTCACTAATAAACTATGTTATATTTCGAGGTGAAAATGAGTTATCCAATTCAATACCAAAGGCAATTTATATTGTAGAGCTATTTCAAAGGAATACGTAAGAAGAAGGTATGTTCGAATATGGTAATCGTGAGATGAAGTGCGGGGTATCCGAAGGAGAGCAGAGGGGAGAACGCGATGGCTCCAGTGGTTCGAGAAGAGAGATGCCGAAGTTGATACTATCGTGACATTGAATTGAGAAAACCAATTATAGAAATAGAGTATAAAGGCGGGTCGGACACCAGTCGGACGCTAAATTGTTGAGGAGCTTGTTGTATTATTTTAGCCCGAAGGGAACGTAGAACGATGTCGGCGAGAGATGGTTTGTTTGAAATGGGTTTGCTGAATGTAATTAAGTGTAAGAAGAGAAGAGTGGATAAGTGATGCTTTTAGGGTTCTAATCTTGACCTCTTATTGCCTGAGTATTAAGTTTTAGATTTACTTATCTCTTTGCAAAAAAAGAGACACTTGTCTTGTCGCTGAGAAATAGCAAGTTGAATATAAATAGATATATACTTAAATGATGTGAATTCAGTGAGTCTAATAGCTTGGTCTTTACTAAGTCTAAATAAGAGTTAGAAGTCTGACAGGATTCGCTAGGAAGAGAGTAGTTCACGAGATTCGCTTCGTATAACTAAGAGCTTTGTAGCTAGAATTAGGAGGTGATCGTAGGACCAAGACTCTACTGCACTCGTGCCGAGTCTTATTTTTCTGGGGAAAAAAGGAAAACTAGCTCGCTTCGTTGAGATGCTTTCGATTTTTAGATATAAAAACATATTACTTTCTTTCGCTTGAGAGCCGTATTAAATTTCTGCTAGATGACTACAAAAGATTTGCCTGTTATCCTTGCAGTCAGTTTGCAAATCCCCTGATGTATATCATACGTATCGGTCAGAAATAGTTCAGCAAACTATACTTTTTATTGCTATAAAAAATAACTTGTTCTATCATTCTTTATCAAAGGTTAAGTTTTCTCTCATATATCATTACTTCTAGATATAAATAGATCCTATGAGTTAACTGCCTTATTTAGGTTGAATCTTTCTGTAGAGAACATTTCAATTAGAGCTTCACTGTGCATTTGGTTATCATCACAACAATGGGCTCTGGATTTCATACACTCCGTGAATAGGGGTTTGGAATGTTAGATGTGGCGGTTAGCTTTGTTGACAGCAGCCATCCAGCCTGCCTTTAAAAGCAAGGCCTCTCAACTCCAGACTCTGGTTTTCCTAAAGACAATCAACACCGCTGCCACCACACTTCCACACTTCCACACCTCAATACTTCAACACTACAAGACTTCAACATGACTCCTCAATCAACTCTACCTACGATGAGTTTCACACCTCTCACAAATCCCTTTACCTTCGAACCTCCTACAAATAGATTATTTACGAATTCATTCGTCTTCCCTGATGGAGACCTTGAAATTGTGGTCATGTATAAAGGGGAACGTGTTATTGGAAACTTCACAAGCGATGTCCTCTACCAATCCTGTTTGGAAGAGGTTCATAAATCCACCATTTGGTCGTCCCCTAGGCCCAGCAAGAACAAATATGACAATCCATAAATTCCTCAGCGGAGCGGCGTATTGGACATATGACTATTGGAACGCTCTACCATCAGAATCTGAAACCAAAGCAGAACAAACTGGAACGCCACAGCTGGATTTTCAAGACGAGTGGTTTTACGCCGACGCACTTCTCATCTTGCTCCAGATTGTCCACCATCGATTTCTCAATGTTCCAGCAAACATCTCCTTTCAAACGCTCTACAACCTTGCCGTTCTCATAGACAGATTTGATTGTGTGGAACTTGTACATCCATGGTATTTCCGTTGGTTGGGTCCACACCGCTCAGAAGCACACCTTGGTTTGATAGACTCAAGGTGGCTTTTTATTTCATGGAACTTTGGTGTGCCAGAAATTTCCAAAGAGGTTGCTCCAAAGCTGGCAATCAACACTATTCTGCTTGGCAGAAGGCCAGCTGTTTTGGATTTTAATGGTCACTCTGTCTATCTTGAGGAGCGGTGTCCTCCACTCATGCTTGGTAAGAACAATTTATCTTGCAAAAATCTCTTAACTGCCTTTCTAACATCATTCTCTAGAACCAATCCTCGAATGCCGCCGTCAGAAAATCCAGGAACTTCTCTCAATCCCCTACGGCAAAGCAGCCGAATTGCTCGTTACTTCGCGAGGAGATCACCCTGAATGCAAAATCGGCGATAAATCCTTCGACGCCGTCTTATATGGTTCACTCGTATTTGCCTTGGATAATGCTGGTCTCTGGCCAGAGAAGAACCCAAACGATATCAGCGACAGCGTTCTCAATACAAGATTTGGCGCAGTAATATCAAGTTTTTGATATTACTCACTGTATGATCGTACCCGTCATATGACCTCCCCTCTCAAAGGTTCGTGACTCATGTCAGATATCGTGGATTGCCAAAGTCCTCCAAATATTACATCAGCATCACATATCACGCACCTTTCACTTTATGCGGCCATAAGAGAGCGAAAATATACTGCGAGAGGTCGATTCAAAAATGAACAGTATTCACAAACAATGCCACGAATTCCTGTGTGTCGTCGATCTCGAGGCATCTATCAATGAATCCGATGGCACGCACGAGGTGACGGAATTTCCACTCGTCTTGCTTTCCACGAATACACCCTCTTTGGACGTCATTGACGAGTTCCACACTTTTATTCGACCCCAACGCAATACAAATTGGAAAAATAAACAAGACATTCCTCAGCAAGTTTTTGACGAAAGCCCAACCTTCCCAGAAGCATGGAAGAACTTGCAGTCGTTTCTGGATCATCATGGAGCCACCGAATCGAATACTCTCGCAATAACATGTGGAGATTGGGACTTCAGAGCCATGCTCTCTGCAGAACAATCTTTCCACTCCATTGAAAGCCTACCATTATTTGAAAACTGGTGCAATATCAAACATGCCTTTAAATCGATTACCGGAAAGAAAGCCCATTCCATGGTGCGGATGCTGAACGTGATTGGGCAAGAGCTGATTGGGAAACACCACAGCGGGATTGACGACGCTCGCAATATTGCAAGAATTGCTCGATGGTTATGCCAGCAAGGATATGTCTTCAGAATCACTAGTGATGGGTCAGCGGATGAAGAAGATCTACAACATAAACAAAGATTGCAATGTGAAAAGGAGGAAGCAAAGGAAGTTGCTGAAGTGGCTCGTATTGCAAAACTCTCAGCTGGGGAAATGCCACCTCAAGAAATGTTTCGAAATGATTCTAGTTTCTCAGCGTGGGATGATGATGGAATTCCAACACATTTGGCCGATGGGACGCCATCATCGAAAAGTGCTATCAATAAGCGGAAGAAACTATGGAAAGCGCAGCAGTCGTGGCACGAAAAATATTTGGCATGGCGGCAAACTTGAATTTGGAGAAGTAGTTATGTTTCGGCAAGACTTCGTCACAGGCATGACAGATGTAAACGCAAAGGTCTCTTACGTCGTATCAATAATCTTCATGTTTCTAAGCACCAAGCTATACCGTCAATAGTGGTTCATTTTTGACGAGACAGCAATCAGCCTGGGAAAACAACGTTGAAATCCACCTGGAGAAATATACATTGAGATGTTCATTTTCATTTATATGCCTCCACTAGACATACAAAATCAATTAACGTGTGGAATCGAGCTAGCCCAGGTTCCCTCAAAAGCCCCAGGAGGAAGATAAAACAAAGACCGGAAGATCTCGGCCAAAATGTATAGCCTACAAATAACATAAGAGCCAGCAGTGAGAATTGATAGCGAGCCCAATAATAAGTTATATAACCATTTTGTGTATGGTTCATCAACCCAATGCCATAGAGTATACCACACCACATAATAAAGCGGCATGATGCTCGTTGTAACGACACTTGATGCACTCCATAATTCTTTTCAACCAGGGTGGGAAAGTCAAAATTCCACGCGATGAAATGAGGCAGCCCAAAGATAACCCCACCTAAAACGAAACCGGCTTCCTCGGTTGTCAAGCTCCATCCTAATTTTGGGAAATGTTTCAGTTAATGCTCTTTTCTGCCACTTCCCCGATTTTGAAGGGAGCTAGCTTACCATCTTTATCTTCCCTGCTATTAGGAGCTTGCCATTTTGGAGCTTCAATCGCATATGAATCATTTTCTATCTTGCATTTTGACGGTTGTAATTCATAGTTATTGAGGAACACGCTTCGGAAGAAAGTTCTAGCACTCAAATGGTACAAAATGCTTCGATCCGACGGGCGCAGCTTTCGAGTGGCTGCCAAGCGTGTTGGTACTCTTACATCTTGAGGTTTCTTCCACCATAACAAGTACGTAAGAAGTGTACAGAGAGAATAGCTTAGTGTCGCTATCTCCAGTTGCGTTGAAGGCAAATCTCGAATTTTTCGGTTGATCAGTTGTATAACAAGCCAAAGGATCTGTAAGAAAGAGACGCCCTTCACGAAAAGGTCTCCTTTGCTCTTGTCTTTTATATCCTTTTCAGACATGCCTCCCAAGTCCGAAATAAGTCTAATATTCAGAAACACGCAAAGTTGGGCAGAATTCAGGGCGATTGTTGAATCCGTCAACTCGGGCGTAATGATATTCCAGTTGATGTATCGAAGATGATGTGAAGTGGAATTTCTAACTTGCTCTTCCGAATATATTTCAGGTCCCTTGGAGTCCTTGTTGGGCTTAGTCATGACGAAGCCTCCCATATTAGCATAAAAAGCATGCGTCTTGCTCCATTCAATCTTGCCGTCGCGGCGCAATTTGGTCATAGATGGACGTTTGAAAGAATATCGGGCAGCATATAACTCACCCAATGCCCGTCCCACCAAATACTCCGGTAGGAACAAAGTAACGACCATCCACTTGAACTTAGTCCAAAATGGCTTCAACATCCCTTCCAACTTTGCCCAGAGCCGGGGTAGTGTCCCCTTAACCATCTCTTCGTCTTCTTGTGGTGGCACAGAAAGGTGCAGAACAGACCACGTGCAAATGAGGAGAGTAAAAATACAGTTCCAAAATATGCCCAGGGTCGAGCGAACGTTCGCGGATGTCACATAATTGGAGCCTTCTATGGGAAAGGTACAGTTGACGTTGAAAGTGGTCGCCGAAGGCTCCCCAATGAGCAATAATATGAGTACGGCAAAATTCTTTGTAGTCTTTTCGAGTTTCAATTTCCACGAGGCAATAAGCGGGATTCGATGTTGAATAGGAAATGAAATTAAATAGAGGAAGAGAAGATAGCGACAGCCTGCTCGTTTTTGAGCATTTGACGTGGTCGCATAAGAGCTGAAAACCCCCTGGTCAGGCAGCGTGGCTAACAGTTTTCTTATTGGCGAGCCTTATACGCCACGCTGATATTTCGCTTATTTTCTCCTAAGTTGGAGAAGCTGGAATATTGTTTTCTATCCAATGTAACCCTCAATATTTCAGAACCCAAAAAACGATGGACAAATGGCGGAGGTAAAGATATCTCGTTGTTTTAATATTTGTAAAATTCCCCTAGAAAGCTGGAACAAGGAAACCTACCAAAGCCATAAAAGCTGTGAGTCCCAATTATCTACTGCCGCTCATCGCAAGCACCCGTTCTTATTGTTTATTGAGGGTACACTTCACAACAAAAACGTGAGTGCTGGCTATAGTCTCGAATTGGGCCAATCCTCCCTCCGTGTGTTTTTCTGGGACTGTCATCGAAAGAGGTCGGGATTTTAGGTATTTCTTATACGCCCTTTGTATTAACTTATTGTACTCTGAGAATTCTTGAAGAATTATACAAGAATGGCTGAGAACAATGTCCGACTGTCTTCTAAATAGATAAAGGGCCCCAAGTTCCAACGGATTATAATGAAGAGGGTGGAAGCTACGACCTAGAATGTTTGTGAGCCATAAGATTGCTCGCCCACCATATACCAGGGCTCTCTGACGAATGCGTTGGAATCACGACACTGATGTATGAATTACAATAAGAACACAGGTTCTGGGCGAAAGCTTCCATCCAACCTCAGACTCTGGATTTTAAAATTGCTTAGAATTCCTTTCAATTGACGAATCTCTAGTTACATCCTACTGGTGTCTTTCTCATTACTCGTAGGAGCAATACCCTTAAAGTGAATTGTATGTTTGAGTGTAAAAATATGGGTGAACCGTGAGCCGAAACGTCAAGTTTGTTATTAAATCCTTGTTGATAATTTGAAACAAACTGGATGACCACCACAAGTAAATCAATTGCCATTAACTGAAGTAGTCGTTACTACACACGACGCATCAAACAAGCAAAGTCATGTCGATACTTGATACATTATTTCGCCGTAGGAAGCAAAAATTAAAAGCGGCGATTCAAAGCAATTCGAAATAACAAAGCTAAGAACATGAAATAACAGAGCGAAGTAAACATTACAATGATCAGCGAGTAATCAATTCAACTATATTTCATCTCAACCAAAAGATATCTATTTCTACAGCCCCAAACCAAACCTACACCTCCAGAACGCCATAAAAACAGATAAATCCTAACCCAAAGTTCACACCTGTACTTTGAGAACTTAAGCACTGGTACTAACACAAGCAGCAGCACCATCCTCAATAAAAATACCCCCATAAACCACGGCTTCATTAATCCCCGAAGGCTGGAAACCTTCCTTGGTGACATCAGTTAAGTTATCACCAGTAGGCTTCTTAAGCAACCCAAAGTGATGTTGACCCTGGCCAGAAATGACATTAGAGATAGGTTGAGTAACAGGAGCGAGAGCCGTAACATCGGTGGAGTAAAGAATTTGTGTTGTGCTGAAAATAAATTAGTTTCTCGCTAAAAAACGAGGAGGAGGGAGGGGGACGAACTTCTTATCATAATCCATAACCACACCGAAATTATGCCACACTCCATTACCAGTAAACTCAGTCTCGAAGATGACACCAAGATCGGTATTCACGTTCCCCTGAACCACAATGGTGTTTCCCGCCGCACTAGCTTTGATCCCCTGCTCAGCCTTCGTCTTATTCCCCTCCGCAGCAGTAGAATTAAGCATCGTTATCAAACTCCCCGGGTTCTGCAAGTTCGCGAGTCCAGAAATCGTTCCGGTCTTGATAACAAGTTGATTGGTCGAGAAATCAGAGGATTCAAGGAATACCATTTGGTATTCGTGAGAAGCGTTGAGGGGTTTGGTATCATCTTTCATAACGCTGAAATGGATGACTCTTTGGCCGACGGTGGAATTGTCCGTTCCGCTGTTGGTGGCGGGGATGAGTTCAGCGCGACGAAATCCAGTTTGGATGTTTGTTGTTGAAGGGGCGAAGATGGATTTGTCGGATATGGAGAGGGAGATTGGTTGGGTTTGTTGCGCGTCGAAGAGGGAGGGTTTGAGGTTTGCTGGGAGGGTGATGAGTTCGGCGAATGTAAGATCTGGGGTTTATTAGCGAGAGTTTATGGTTTGGAAGTGAGAAGACGCACTAGCTCCCTTGACGTTGCCGGAATCGAATAAACTAGCCTTGGTATCGAAAGTTGCTGGGGTACTTATAGCTGGCACTCTACCCTCAACGACAATCGGGCATTTCTGCGCAAAGGTAGTAGCTGCCAGAGCAAGAACGGTAAGCGAAGAGATAATCGACATCTTGTATTAAATAAGTTTTTGTTGAAAGAGAGTGTGGGTTTTTTGGAAAGTCAGTTAAAAAAGACTGGTGTTTTGGGGAAAAGAATGTATAGTTTTTGGGATCTGTTATGGAACGATCGGAGGGGAACTGGTGCTCTATATATACAGTTGCATGATCGACCATGAACAGCTCATGGACAACCCCATACCCACTCAATGCGGAACGAAAAATATAAACTTACGAACATGGATCTTTTACCAATGCCGAGGACAGGGTTGCATCGAATATATCAGACAAAACCTTCTTCAGATGAGGCTGTAGGCATGGCGCAAAATAACATGGCAAACCCATGGCCGTGGTAATGAATGTACCAATCAAATCATCAGATTTTATGAAACGAAACAACTTCCGAGTACTTCAATAGAATGAAATTGAGATGGTTGAGCTCCCACAGTGGAGCTCCATATAAAAAGGTTTGCTAAGCGAGGTCCCTGAATATGAGACAGTCAAAGAGAATTGAGAATGAAAGTTCTAACCGACTTGGCCGAAACGGTTCCGCGTCTCAACCTTTAAACTGACTTTCTTCGGTCCTCTTGTTCGCGCCGAGTCCGGAAAAGAAAGTTGGCGAATTGATTAACGTGGTACACCAGGACCTCGGACACCCCAGGACCTCGGACACTTGAATCTCATACAAAAAACGTCTGTGCACAACCGTGCACTTTACGTATTTATTAATAAAAAAATCTAAAATTGAAATTTTACTAAGGAAACAAGCGTTTAATATTGTAATAATATCAATTTTAAATCTTTACTAGTTTTAATTAACAGTTCGCTTAAAAATACCCCTGTAATCATTTGCTACTTTTCCTTTTTTAAATAACACTTTAATATAAGATAAGTAATATTTAAAAACTAAGAATTAAGAATACTCTTATATTTATAAAACTAAAATTTCAATTTTAGATTTTTTTATTAATAAATACGTAAAGTGCACGGTTGTGCACAGACGTTTTTTGTATGAGATTCAAGTGTCCGAGGTCCTGGGGTGTCCGAGGTCCTGGTGTACCACGTTAAACGTTTTCAAGGGAGTTAAACTGATTCCACCGTGGATCGGAGAAACAATTTATTTTACAAGAAAAGAGGTGGGAGCATAGATCAGATGGGAAAAAGGTCAAAGAAATTGTTTTCCGATGGTTGATCGAAAGAATTGTGACCAATGTTCAGTCGAAAATTCAAATAGAAACACCAAGAACAACACCGACCCAACCAAGCGGAGAAATCCCATCCCGAAAGCATTTGCTCGTATGCACCCCAAGCTGTTCTACCCGACCATCCGAATTCTAGTCATAAACAGACAATATACCTCTTCACATACTATCCCCCCCCCTTAAGTAAATGTAATGACCCACTTTGAAGATCTGGGGGAGGCTGTGTAAAGTCCTGGTAATGTCAGGGTGTTTGGCTAATAGAAGCTTCTTTACTCTCCCCCCTAAATAAAATGTAGTGTGCACAGACATTTAGTATGGCACAGCGGCCGTGCGCTTACATTTTATTTAGGGGGGGGGAGAGTATCATTCTACATTTTAACCTCAACTCTTCTTATTGGCTCGGCGCTTTGACATTACACAGGATCCGCAAAGTGGGTCATTACATTTACTTAAGGGGGGGGGATAGTATGGAAAGGGGTACAGCAGAATAACACCTGCTAACAAGGTTAAATAAACCGTTTTGACTCACCACCTTTGACTAGGGTTTTCATCCCATCTTCCCACCAGCCTCATTTTACCGCTCTGTTCGAAGATCTTACGAGCAAGTTCCTGTATTTGGGTTGACGCAGGGGAGTTTTGAGTTGTCGATACATAAAGCAGAACGAGAAGACCGTAGAAAAAGGCCCGCCGACGTTTCTCCGGGCGCGGGGGAGTTACGTAGAGATAGCTACCTACCGAGCTACAACTTCCCAAGCTAACATCACCATTCCCATTTCCTCTCAAACGAATCCACGTAAAATACAAACACCCACCATGGCAGAAGAAATCCCCTCCAGCAACCCCGACGTCCCCAGAGGTCAAAAGGCCTTCGTGCCCCTAGGTATACATCCTCCCCTCCCCCCTCCAACCACCCAACTAACATCTATCACCAGAAAACAACCCCGAAGTAATGAGCTCTTTGGTCCACAAGCTCGGCCTCTCCCCCTCCCTCGGTTTCCACGACGTCTTCAGCATCGACGACCCCGAACTCCTCACCTTTGTCCCCCGTCCCGCATCCGCCCTCCTCCTCGTCTTCCCCGTCAGCAAATCGTACGAAACACATCGAGTGCAAGAGGATAAGGAGAGGGAAGAGTATGAGGGGAAGGGGGAGGGGGAGCCGGTTGTTTGGTATAAACAGACGATTAGGAATGCGTGTGGGTTGATTGGGATTTTGCATGCTGTTAGTAATGGGAGTGCGAGGGAGTTTATTAGTATGTCATACCTCATGTTTGAATGAATGATTGGGATTGGGGGTATGGGCTAATGATTGAGTAGCATCTGGTTCGGATTTACAGAAATTGGTTGAGGGTGCGATGCCTTTGGGTCCGATTGAACGTGCGGAGTTACTATATAATTCCCAGGCACTGGAGAAGGCACACCAGGGTGCTGCTTCACAGGGACAGAGCAATGCGCCGGGTGCGGAGGATGATATCGACTTGCATTATGTTTGCTTTGTCAAGGATGCAAAGAATAATCTATGGGAGATGGATGGGAGACGGAAGGGACCGATTAATAGGGGACCACTTGGGGAGGAGGATGTTCTTAGTGAGAAGGCTCTTGATTTGGGGGTGAGACTTTTTCTTAAGAGGGAGGCGGAGGTTGGGGGAGGGGAGTTGAGGTTTAGTTTGATCTCTTTGGCTCCATCGATGGATTAGAGATTTGGGGGATACCTTTCACGATTGATGAGCATTATGGGCGTTTGGGGAAAGGTACAGGTGCATTTTGTTTGCATAGGTTGCTATACAGATTTTACCAAGAGTAAAACTCGTATTACAAGAAGAAATACACAAGATCAATATGCGATCAATTCTTCAATGAAGTGTTGGCAACAAAGCAGTGGCGCTGGGTACTCCCTGACACCAAAGACTTCTTGTGCGTCATGACCCTTGAGCTCGCCTTCAAAAATAGGCAGACCCCGCGACCCTCCCAAGTCACTCCACTCCAACAATTCTACATATATCAACACGAACCCGCAGATTCTCAGAGCAATTGACTATACATGCTCTCAACAAGGCGACTACTACTAAGACCAACGGCCTTCAAAATGGCCCTCCACCCACCACCACCGCAAGATAAATTAATCTGTATGCATCCCAACTTTTACCCCGCCAAGCACCCCTCCTCCATCAGCTAACCAAACACACAGTCGCACCCACAAACTCCAACACAAACACCCAAGCAGAGCAATTCAAAAAGGGGACTCTAGAAATAAACCAACTCTCCCCCTCCCCCTTCACTCAATTCCACAGCTGGTTCTCGCTCGCCCAGAGCTCCGGCGTCCCACACCCCGAAACCGTATGCCTCTCGACAGCCTCCCTCCCCTCGGGACGAGTCAGCGCGAGGATCGTATATTTGAAAGAACTCGATACTAAGGGATTTGTTATATACAGTAATTGGGGAACGAGTAAAAAAGCCGCAGACATCGCTACCAATCCCTACGCATCTCTGGTCTTCTGGTGGGCGGAAATGGAGCGTCAAGTACGCATAGAAGGCCCCGTAGAACGGTTGAGCGATGAGGAGAGTCAGGTGTATTTTGATACCCGTATAAGGGCGAGTCGAATTGGGGCTTGGGCTTCGAGACAGAGTCGAATTTTACAAGGACGAGAGGAATTGGAGGGGTGGGTGCAAGAGAGGGAGGAGCAGTTTGAAGGAAAGGAAAAGATTCCTATTCCCGAGTTTTGGGGGGGATTGAGGGTACGGCCGGAGATAGTGGAGTTTTGGCAGGGGAGGGATAGTCGGTTGCATGATCGGTTTTTGTATGAGAAGGAGGGGGAGGAGTGGAAGATTGAGAGGTTGAGTCCGTAGGGCTGTGATTTTGTGAGGTTGCGGGGTTGGGATTGCGTTGGATGGAGGGGAGTTTGGTTGTTTAATGATGGGAAGAGAAAAAGGAAGAGGTTAGAAACAGAGGTTAGAAAGAATCTTAGAATTCTCCGCTCTTCGGTGAAATGTTATAGTAGGCTGTGCAAAATCGATTGCTATGTCTCACATAAAATATTCAAGAAGCAGCCGACAAAAAAAGAACCAAAAGAAAGACTGAACACTCCCGTTCCTTCAGTCGGCGGGTTACACTACAGTACCAAGTTTCCTCGGCGGATCATACCACAGTACCAACTCGTCGGCGGGTTATACCACAGTACCAACGATACTCCCTTTTCCTAATTTGAGTCTACATAATGGTTTGTGTGGGGGTGTATAAATGGGGCCTGGTATATTTCATCCAATCAGGCGGCTAATATTGAAAGTATTTAATTTGGTGAATTGGGTTGGAAGGAGAATTCTGAAGTGAATGAGCAAGTACTCTCTGTCGAGCAGTCAAAGAAGGCTTAGAAGTCTGGAATAAATTAGGAATCCAATGGCACAGTTCTCGACGAGGAACGATAGGGCAAGCTTCTCGACTCACATTTGATATAGAAGTGATTATCTCCGATAGAGAATTAGTACTTTTTATTATAAATATCCCATAAAATTCAAGCGAAGAACTCCGAGATTATCGGTAGGTGACCTAACAATTGCAGCCAGTGCTTCTAGTAGGTTACCTACCAATAGAAGAATATCCCTTCAATACCAAACTTCACTGACCTCAGGTTGATAGAAAAGAAAACATCCCAGCTAGAGAAGATTATTCATAGAAAGATTGTACAACTATCACTTCTGTTCCAAGCGAAGAAAACAGAGGCTATGAGTAGTGACCTACGAATTGAAATCAGTGCTGTTTGTAGGTTACCAACCGATACAGCGGAAGTAGGCTATTCACAGGTAACCTACGAATAGTATCGAGCTTGTGAGGAATAATTAGATATAACCCCCGGATATTTTTCCGGCTTACTCGATCATTAATAGCTTACTCGCAACACTCGTTTTGGCCCCCAAGATTTTGTATGGCTTACTCGTTGTTTAGTAGCTCACTCGTGAAATTATTTTGGCATTGCGAAGTGGGCAAAATTTTTGGCAAAATTCTTCGAGTCAAAGTAGTCATAAATTGATAGCATACGTCATGTTCTACCCGTCTCCCTTTTCCCCGAGCTTATGTCTATCAGTCTTTTGTTTTTAATCACGATCTTAGACATGCTTCTCCAAGTTTGACTTGTTATTAAGAGAGAAAATAAGTCTGGCTTGTTAGTAGTTGGAACTTTTGCTGCAACAGCGCTACGATCAACATGATCCTTGTGGACTACAGATGAAACATGGACTGTGATTCTCCTTAGCTCTTAGCAAATACTTCACATCTACACTTACCGTTACTATCCAGTGCAGAAAATCTTTCCCAACCTCACCTTACATACTATGAACCTTACTCTCCCTAGTCCATCCTCTAAACGTTTTCCCCACGAACCAAAACAACAAACCCATTCCACAGAAGAAAAATGTCAAAGCCATATTCGTGAGAATCGGTGGTATGAATCCGTCTTTCACAATCCATGGTGTCAAGAATTTGCTTACTCCATATCCCCAGACATTCTTATTGACAGTTATCATGACAAAGATAGCCCCTGTCACGGGCTTATAGGAATCTATGGCATATGTAGAGGAGATTGCTGGGAGGGCAGCGACTTGAATGCCGATGCATGTGTAGCCTATGATGACGATTACCTACAAGACAGTTAGAAAACTTCATTTAAGCGAGGAGAAGTTCTGGCAAACTTACTTTCCAATCCCACGCCTTTTGGTAACCGACTGCCACTATGACATCTCCAACAATCATAAGCAACACATAAGGAATCATAGCCAAAAGTCTCATTTCCGGCTCTCTAATCCCATCTCTCCGCTTCGTCAATCGTGCCGCAATAGCATCGCTCAAAGGACCAGCAGTAAAGAGTCCAATCAAAGTCCCAATAAATGTGGCTAAATTAAACAAGCCAATCATGCTGGATCCAAAATTATATGGAGGAGCCGCAAAAGCTTGAGATTGGGTGAGATTGACTACTAGGAAAGCAGAAGCGGACCAAGAGACGACGAAGGCTGCGAATTGAACGATTGGGAAACTCCATAGTCTCCATGGGAGCCAGATTTCTAGGAGGATGTTGCCGTGGTATGGTTGGATGAGTTTCCATTGTTGCTTGGATGGAGTTCCTTGGCCGAGCCATGGGTCTTGGGTGATTTCAACGCTGGCTGTTCCACTGAGTTCTTTTTTGATGGGTATGGGCGTGGTGCTTTGATCTTCGGATTCTTGGACTTCGGTTGATTCACCTTTTAGGGGGGTTGACTTTGATTGGATGCTATCGTTGCTTGGAGCAATACGCGTATACCTTGTCTCTGGGAAGAGGAAAATGCAGCAAACAATCGTAAAGCCTGTGAGAGCTGTGTTGAACCACCAAAAGCTTTCCGGGCCATAGTTTTGAGCCATTGGTCCTGCAATCATGGGTCCGAGCTGGGAACGTCAGTGCCTCCACTCGAGGCGATGTGAACAACTTACTGTAAGCGAACCAAAGTAAGAAGCAAAATAAAGCGCCTGATACTTTCCTCTGTCGTGGAGGAATATCACGTCTGCAATGATTGTTGGCTGGGCAGTTTCAGCTGGTCCGGCACCTAGTCCATTGAGTCTGCATCCAATCAGTGTTTTTAATTCCAAGCTTATCGTATAACACTTACACGCATGCTCCCATGAAGCTACCGTATGATTTCGCATTCGCTCTCCAAATACTGCTCCCAAAACAAATCAAGGACGAAAAAATCAACACTGGCCGGCGCCCAAAACATGTTTGTACAGGCACCCAGATGAAGTTTGAGAATCCAAGAACCAGAATCGCGACGCCGGTGAAAGCAACCACGCCCTCAAGATCCGAATCAAACTTTTCGATATATGGGTCGAACATTGGAGCCTGAACTCGATTAGCAAATTCCAACAGGCCCAGACTTCTCTGTAGCGGTAAAACTAACGATCGATAATGGGCCGAGTCCCTGTGAGAAAGTAATCATCGTCGAGCAGAAGATACAAAATGCCTTCCATTTCAAACTCCAGTTCTAAATAGTCAGCACTGTACAGTCCCAGATAGATATGCTGTTCTCTCACCAAAGGATCATGTTTATCATCGCTTGGTTGTGGGACCAGAACGCTGTGGTCTCCAGCCGAAGTCTTGACGAAGTGATGTGTCCCAACATCTTTCATGATCTCCGTCCCAGGATAGATTTCAGTTTGCAGAACTTTTTCCAGCTCCTGCAACGCCTGGAGGAAAAGAAATTAGCGAAGCCCATGTAAAATGTGCCCTATGCATACCTTTTGATCTAGATTTTGGTCCATGATTTCTGGAAATTGTATGATTCGGACGCGGGTTTCTGCAGAAATTAATTAAGTCTTCTTAAATGACACAACATGAATACCGTGGCCATGTGCCGCTGTGAATTAATCCTAGCTAAAGCGAATCTTAGTGGCAAGAAAATCGTCACCTTGCATAACAACCTGGTTTGATACAAGTGGAAACCGGGGAGGGGAAGCAAATTAGAAATTCTGTGAATGGTGGAAGCTGGAGTTGACCCATGTCAACCAAGTGCGGGGAAAACATCCTTGCGATTAAGCAATTTTCCGTAATACAAGCTATCTGTCGTTTGGTGGAAATGATACGGGGTACAAGTGAAAGAGTTTGGTGAAGATCGACATTATGTAGCACCTGTACGCAAATCTCGAAATGCTGCATTGCTATATCTGCGGTAGCGGTAAGGTAATATAAAATAATAACCTTAAATCAACCACTTCTCACACAGGAATTCAGACGAAATTAATCCTAGTATAGTGGGTTTTTAGCAACGGAAGAAAACTTTAAGCTAAGTTTGTTTAATTTTATTCTTGTAATCTTTTAGAACATCTGAATAAAATGAATTTATTTGCGAGATATTTCATTTGAAATTACTTCGGTTATTCTGAACCTTACATTTGTTTATTTTAATTATCCTAGCTAGTTAGAGAAAAATAATAAAATAGAAACATTCACTAGGGTAATTCTATGAATTATCTATTAGTTATTCTAAAGGTATCTTTATTTAGCTTTATTATCCTAGTAGGTTAGAAATAGATAATAAAGTAAATATAGTTACTAAAATAAGTTTAATAAATTATTTTCTTAGTTATATCAAAGCTATCTTTCTTTGACTCTATTATTCTAGTAAATTAGAAAAAGATAATAAAGTAAATATATTTGTTTTTAAATAATCCAAAGTACTTAATAGTTACGATAATCAATATAAAAATTATTTTTCTATATCAACTAAGTTAATATTCTCAATTATCCTAGATATTTAGAGTAATTACCTTGAATTAACTGAGATTTGGAATAATAATTATCTATCACAGGCAGAGTGAGGCACTAGATAAAGAATAATTTCTAGTATCAACGATAAGTATTATATTTTTAGATTATTTACAATGAAGAAATCCAGACGAACTAAGCAACCCAATTTCTTGAAACCACCGTTGCTTGAGCATTATCATAGCGGAGGCAACGCTTCATACGACTTTGTGTTCAACTTCCCCAGAATTTCCCCTATCTGTGTCATTACTTGGCCGTTGTCGAAGCAATATTATGAGTTAGTAGCAGCTTGATGAATTCGCGATCTACTGGTGTTTCTTTGTAAGCATCCCGAAGGGTTTTTGAAACTTCTTCGTCGATCGGAATCTCTGCTTGGAGAAGTTTCTTGACCACCGCACATCGTTTCTTTGGGACTACCAACTTCATGGCTTCTAAAAACGCACGTGAAATTGCCAATGCAGATGGCCTAGCAGCGAGAAGCAACTCAATACCATCGAGGTACGTTTGTTCTACAGCAGCGCAAAATGCTCTCTCTCCAAAGTCATTCTCATAAGTGTACGGCAATCCAGCTTCAGACTTCAGAAGCTTTTCGCAGAGCTCATATCGCATCGGATCCTGTAGCTTGATCGCTTGACCAAACACCGAGGATAGTGTTTCCCAATTGGGCCTCCCCAAAGAGAGAAGAATATCAATCACAGAGGGGCACGAAACTGCCCGAAGCATCGCCCCACCATTCTCTGAGTTGACATCAGCACCTGCCTCGAGCAAGAGCCGAAGGACGTCAAGACTATGCTCCTCCAGCGAAAATGCGTAGGTTGCTTCTTTGATTAGTGCAGAATCGAGAGCATACTGGGGTTTCACTCCTGAAAGAAGCCTCTTGACCTTTTCGTACCTAGATGGATCATTCAGTGAGAGATCAAGAGCACAAGCCAACGCACATTCGATCGTCGCCTCGGTTGGCAAGCTACCTTTGCTTGCAAGAACAATGTCCAGGATCTCAAGTGTTCGATCGGTAGCTAATGTGACAGCTTTTACATGTAGCAAATTGATATTGGCCTTGCCTTCTTCACAAAGCAATTGTAGAAAGGGAATATCGTCAGGGAAATATCGGATGGTATCGATAACTGCTTGAGTAACAACTTCGCTTTGTTCGTTTACCGACCACAGAAGATCCTTCATAATCTCGTAACGTTTCTGGTCTCGTAGGTTCATTGCGTGAGGAATGGCCGCTAGAAAACTCTGAGAAGAAACATTTCCGGTCAGCAGAGCCTTTACAATAACCGGGGACCCAAGGAGAATTCCTGTCATCAAAGTGCTTGCGGTGACCACAGCCCCTCCCTGAACAAGAACCTCAATCAACTCTTTCGAGATGGGGCGAAATGTGAGTGCCTCAAGAAGTGCAGAGTCGACTACAGGTCCAACTGCTCCGGCGTCAAGAAGAATATTTAGCATGGCGAGACGGTCGTTCAAGGTTGGTCTGCTACGAGAGATTTCGCCAACAGCATTCAATAATGAGGATACGGACGGCTTGCCTTTCTGAACAAGCATTTGGACCATTTCATAGTTGTTTTGTGCGACCGATTCTTGCAGGCATCTTCCTGCTTGGAAATCAACAGAGCAGACTGGGGTTCCCTTTTGATCCTTGGCCGAGACTAGGACGCGAGTGAGCTCTGTGTCTTGTGTTGCCACAGCCTTGAACAAGACTTGGTTGCACACTACGCCAGAAGCTCCATGCTTCAATAATTCGGTGACTACTAAAACTCGATCTGCCGGAGACATCTCCTCTCTAATGTGACCCATGAGCTCTGATGAAAGTTCCGGTTTTATAGTCTGGTATTCGAGGATGATTCGAATTAGATCAGCGTAATTTTGTAGACATGCGTATTTGAAAGCGCAACCTCGTTTGTAGTGAGGGTCAGCATTATGGGACATCAGCAGGCGTATCATAGCGGCATCTCTCGAGTAAACAGCCTTTTGGAGGCAATGACTTGTGACGTATCCTTCAGGCTCACCACACAACAATGCTTCAATCATTTCAATATTGTCATTGAATATTGTTCCCTGCTGATCGTGGATTCTTCCAATCAAAGCGTCAATGACGGTTCCTAAAGGGGGATTTTTTGCCATTAGCATGGCAGCCACGATACCAACATTACCCCGCTCGACGGCTCTTTTGAAAGCTATTGCATGATTGTAGTTTGTATGCGCTCCCGCGCCTAGAAGTCGTACTGTAACTGGGAGGTTGTTACTCTCTACAGCGGGTAATAAGTTCGAAGTGATGCAGGCTTTCGTAAAGCTTCTTGGGGCACGTAACAGGAGCTCGAGCACATCAATATCGCCGCTCTCAGCAACCTGACAGAATTTAGGTTGATAAGGGGCTAAATTGGCTCCTGGAGAAGGTGTTAGAAGCGAGCTCTGAAGGTAAGAGTCTGGAGGTTACTAAATGTGGCCTAGGTCGTGGATTCATTCTGACGGCCTTCCGGGTTCTTATATGTAGTAGCACAGTATGTCTCGGGACAACTTACCATATTGCAATAGGATTGTGATAATACCTAAAGCCCTCAGGAACAGAGCAAAGTCTAAGCTTTCGTCTAGACTCTCTTGATCGGCCAGAGGTGCCAATAACTCCACAAAGCTTTGATTACCGGTTCTAACTGCAGTTAGGATGAGTTCGCCTCTCCGAATTTGCGAGCCGTTGCCCAAGATGCCTGAACTTGGTCGTTTTGCAACATTTATATCTCCGTCTACTGCTTTGAACCGTTGAAGAAGAACTTCCAAAGTTCCAGGGAATTCCTGTTCCTGGATTACTCGCAATAGTGCTGTATACAAGTCTTCGTATATAGGCGTTGGTTTGGATGATCTGGCGAAGATCTTTTTAAGTCCTCGCTGAGGACCTCTGAATTCTTCCACCTCGTGTTTCAATTGCGCAAGTACAGCGTCTGCTCTTCTCTCGTCGTGTGGACCGATGTATGACGGAGGTTGGATTGGGCGAGTAAGGGGAGGCTTGGGGTTGTGAGAAATCGCGCCGTGACTGTGTATCAAGATGTTCAAGTCAGTTTAATTCTTTGGAAGAGGGTCAATACGCCGGGGATTGTTGAGATCGCGAAACATAGCAGGCGCCTTTGAAGGGCCGATGTCTGGCTGTAAGGGAGCGCTCTACTTGGAAGCTGTTCTGTTACGAAGGATGAAGTGGAGAGGCAAGGCTGCGATTTCACTTGTTTACTATGCGTCACAGTACATCCGATTTTCGGCCCGCAAACTACAAAGATCCGAACAACTCAATTATTCACGGAGAATGATAAAGGGGCAACAACAAGAGTGAACAATGAATACTATCTTCCCAAAATAGGCTGAAAAGCATTCTTTTGTCTCATAAATCAAAGCTATGTTAACCTGTATTAAAATTTATGCGAGATTATATTGAAAACCTTCACTCTAACGACTTTATTGCAAGAGTGAAGTCTCAAGGTTTCTAGGTAAATCTAGTGAGAGCGTTTGCATTAATGATTTCAAAGAGAAGAGGAGAATTTCAATAGATAGTTTACTAATTACTAAAGGGAGAGCAAGGAGTAATGTTGCTATGACACTCGCTTAGCAAATAGGAGTCAAACAAACTTCCCAATGACTACAACGGAGAATTAGAATTTATTGGGGTACAACAAAAGAAACGCCGCGGTAGTTACTTAAAGTTTTTACTTGCCCTCAGTCTCATTGTTGTTCCAACTTTCCAGGGTCATTCAAACAATTTACCCAGAAACCTAGCATTAGAACAATGATTTCAATTGTCCAATCTTGTTCTGGATAGATCAAGAAGAGTAAATTACTGTTTCCTATCGTGGCCTCTCAACTCTCCTTGCGAGAATTTCCCCAGTGTTAGCATTCTCTCCACTTTCATGCATTCTAGATGTTCCAAAGTTAGTTCAGACTAAATCTGACCTCTCATATTGGTTTGGGAATAATGTTATTGAATTTCCATATCCCAACTAACTCTACAAATGTCAAAAGCATCATATCGTCAGCTCCCAGTATTTCCCTCTCCCCCTCAGTCCCAAAAACCCCAACCTAAGAAGTACAAACAGGAATATTGATAACATCCCCAACCTCAATAACATCAATATTCGCAATCTGAGTATTGGCAGCAACAAGAGCATCAAGAGTAATACTATAATGCGCAGCGATAATAGTCAAAGTATCGCCAGCAATCATGGTATAGGTCGCAGCCGTCCCAACCGGAGCACAAGTTGCAGTCGTAGCTGGAGTCTCTCCAGTTGGAGGAGCGACATCGTTACATGCCTCGTCGGGAATGAGGATCACCTGGCCGATGGAGATGAAGTTCACATCGGTGATATTCATGGTCGTGAGGGTGTCTCCGGAAACGACGACGTGCTCTCCGACGATAGCACAGGGGTCGGTGGTGTTTGCGCGGCGGGAGAGGTAGTCGGCGTTGAGAGTTGGATTGATTAAGGCGGAGACGAGGGGGAGGAAAGCAGCGGCGAGCTTGAAGAATTGCATGATGATGGTTGTGGGGTTTGAAGTTAGGTTTGTAGGTAGCGAATGTGTGTAGACGAATTAAAAGAATGAATGGCTGGATTCGAGGGATCTGTTTGGAAAGAACGAATGCAACTGGTAGTCTGCGGGTGGAGAGGAAAGAAAGGTGAGGGGGAGAAGTTGTATTTGTACTTCTTCACACATTGCGGCCGCGAATTATAAGTTACCCCAGTTCCCCAAGGCCAGCGAATTCCCAAGAAATGGACGCATCAAGGAACCCATCCCCAAGCAAAGGTTGAAAGTTCGTAATTTCCAGGTTGAGCTTACTTTCGAGAACCAAAGTGGAAATTGTCTTCTGAGGAACGCGCTTTCTGACATAGTTCTTGACAAGCTAGCAGCCTGTTCAGATGACGCCAAGAGATATCAAACACCTCAAGCTGCCAGCTACCGGTAAACACAGCCTTCCCAACTCTAAATTCAGGCCAGAATTCACTCGGACAAGTACTCTTGCCACGAAATTTCTTGTGTAGCCTTTTAAAAATTGCCGGAATTGTCGGTAAATTTGAGTTCAATGAAAGTCCACTTGGCTTTTTTAGATTTCCTCATTTATGGGAAGTGCCACTTTTACTAGTTCAAACCAGGTTGAGAGTATTTTGTCTGAATACAGGAGATACACTGAATTTGATATCCTCCTTAAATTTCGAATTCCAAACATGGGGGAAAAATGAAGTTCTCGAAAAAGGAGTCTCGGACATGTACAAGGGCAGGTATGTACTGAGTGCCGCGAGAGGGGGCCGAGCCACAATTCCGTAATGAAACACCGACTTTGGTGAGGCAGATTCTCGCCAAGCATCGTTTGTCGTAAGATAAAGTTTAGAGAAGTGTAGCCAGGAAGTACCCTACAACAGACTTTCTTGCTGAAGTATTTGCGGAAGATGCTATGACATTGCTTCCTTGTATGACGCCGTAGAACTTTTGTCAAGGAAAGGAACCACGTTGATACAAAGTATACAACCCCATTTTCGCTTAGCTGCACTTGCAGTGACTTGGGCAAAGGAAAGGGGAGGGGGTGATATAGTTTCTGTCAAATATCGCATCCATGTGAGTTGAACCTCAATGGCGTACTCGTATTTCTGACAGCCCAAGAACTCAAAAATATTGCAAAAATCAAACATGATGCATTCAGTCAAGCACAAGCAAAAACAAAATTACGAGACTCTATCCCAATTCAAGGCGAGAAAATCTTCACCTTCATATTAACATTACCCGTCGCAATAACACAGCGTATGTGCTTCTCACCGCCTTCCTTTGACAACTCATGACTCTGAGCTCCACTTGCAACACTTGGAGCCCATTTCAAAGAAGTAATAAAATGGCCATGGTCCGTAAGGACTTTAACACATTTCCCTTCTTGACTCAAATCCCAACATCTCATCGTCTTATCATCCGACACGGAAAGAAGATATCTTCCACCTGGATGGAATACGAGATCATTTACCCAGTTGTCGTGCCCAATCAGAACTTTGACACAAATCCCGCGAGCGTCCCAGAGCCTTATTTGCTTATCTCGAGAGCCGGTGGCCATGAACTCTGCGGTGCTGGTTGGAGGTGGTGCTTTTTTTAGTCCGGCTAATGGAGCGAGATATTTGTATGATGTTGGAGGCGCTATGGCACAGCATTCCTGTAATGGAGAGTTAGTGATTTTCAAGATAGAAGTTGGAAGCTGATTTCAAGACTTGGATAGGGTCTTTCTTGGTGTGGGGGTCAATCCCTTCCCAGAACTGAATCGCAGTACTTGAGGAACAATTTTACATACGTTGTAATTCTCGTGACCGATCATTGTAAGCTTACATTCCGGTTTGGAGGTAGAGATATCCCAAAGTCGACAAGTTTTGTCGCCTCCAGTAGAGAGGAGAAATCGGCCATCGGAAGATGGGCAAATGTCTTTTATCCACGCAGTACCATTTATCGTAGTCACACAATACCCCGAATTTACATCCCAAATCCGGATCGATGAGTCTCGACTTGCACTGGCCAGCAAGTTACTCGACGATTGTTGATTCCCCGATGGGATAAATCGAACAGCTGCAACACTATGGTCATGACCATGCAATGTTCGGATATTCTTGTATTCATTCGCTGGATCCCAAAGTTTGATAGTTAAATCAGAGCTGCATGATGCCAGAATTGTGTTGCCTCCAGGACCGCCGAAATCGAGATCAGTTACGGTTTTCGTGTGACTTTTGATGGTTCTTTCCAGCTCTCCAAGTTCCCAGTCCCAGATTTTGATTGTGCAGTCTTCTGAGCCAGAGGCCAGGGATGAGAAGACTGGATGAAATGCGATGCATCTTACTTCTTTCTGATGTGACGCCAGAGTATATCGTGCTGGCGATTTTGGCAACCAGGAAACTGGATCTTGATTCTGGCGAGCGGACGGTGTCGCGTTTTTGAGCTCCAATTCAAGCGCTGAATTTCGAGCTTCGAGATCCAAGTTCTATCACAAGTCAGAAACAGAGCTTTCCATAAGTTTTGGATGATAATGGGATTTGTAAAAGCTTGCGGAAACAAATTCCCAACCGACCTTCCTCAATAATCGGCTGATACCAGTCCACTTTCTCTCGAGCAAGCCTTCATACCTTTTTGCCTTTTCCGGCGTGAAGACGTCGTCTCTCAAATTCAGGCTGTCTCTTATCGCAGCCGCTATATCGTGCTGGTTCTGAGAGGAGAAGTATGATATGATGGATTTATGTCTATTTCTTGATCAGCCTTTATCTCACCGTTAAGCCCCTTCCGCTTCCCCTTCCCCGGGCGCTGAGAACGTACAATTCTTCGGCTTGAAGATGACTTAATAATTGTGACATGCTAAGACGGGTGAAGTATGAATAGACAATCCGGGGCACAATAAGTGTAAACAGAGAGAATCATTGTAGCATGAGTTGGTATCTGGACATTTTGTTTGTTGTTGGCTGAAGGCTCCAATTTGTCCAACCACCCAGGAAGACTTGGCAGGCGTTGCCTTTCCTCGACAACGCAACACCAACCTTTCTTCACTTCAACCATCTCGAACCCAATGACCCAGTGACCAGATATCACTATCCTCAATCCTTTGCGGGACGCCATTTCAACACCCGTATAATTCCCCCTTCCTCCTTCGAACCCCATCAGTCGTTCAAACAAGCCCCTGTTGTCCCGCCCCGCCCGCCTTTCCGCGCGACACGTTCACGACCATAAAAATATATGTATGGGAATGGGTGAGGAGAAAAGGATCTCGGAGAGGAAGCGGACAGAGTCGTGCCTTTACGGTTCGCTCTTCTCTAGTCATGGCGGCACAAGTTTGATATGGGTGTAAAAGGAAAGAACGACCTACGGAAAGTCCTCGGTCTCGACTCGACTCGACTACTTCGTTACCTAAGGAACGACCTCGACCTCGCAACAAACTACCTATCAAGCAGTGGGACAGAGTGAGATTTTCTGCCTGAGTTCAACTTCCCTTCGAAGCTGTGTACTGGAGATATACCATCGTATGAGGCGGCATATATTGAATACATGGGCGGCGGTATGGTTGGGACATATTATTTGGGAGCTGTCAAACCCGCAAATAGGTTGGGGAGATACCGTCGCAGCCCGTATAAAGAACTTGGGTACAAGAGGAATTATAACGAACGCCGGGAAAATAAAAAAAGCCTTGAGGCACGATTTCAAACGAAGTTTTGCTAGAGGAAGATGCTCGGGGTAGGCCCAGAGTATGTCTTGCCGGCTGGTCAAACTCTCTGAAGTCAAGCTTGGGTTGGGTTCTCAAGGGTCGCTCCTTCCCTCTTTATTGATCTTGACCTCAACCCACCCAAGATGAGAGCTCTGTCGCGCCTTCCCTTTTCTGTTTTCTCTCGACTATCACTCCACTATCATGGTGCAGGTGACACGAAGCTAAGGTTGAGGCGAGAAAAGGAGCATCCTAGGCTTCTAATACGCACCGAGAAGGGGACTGGACTCGACCACCTCGTCCAGGACTAGTCGCCATGCCTCTCACAGCTCGGCATTCAACTCTCAATACAGAGACACACCGTCGTCCTATATTGATCCAATTGGTGATGGTATTGATGGGGATCTGTTACTCTGAGAGCCTTGAGATGACTCGATTCTCGCAAGCAAGGAATTTTCGAAATGTGCAGTAGTTCCAAAATGTAAGAATCCCAAGCTTTGTTCTGCGTACACCCTCTCTCTCCATTACCCTAGAAAATTCTGACACAATTTCAACTATCATATGAGAGCATTTGGAAGAAGAAATTTTTCTAACAAGCCTCACTCTCTAACAACTGGCAGAATTCGGGATATCAGAGGGAACCTCCCGTGCTATGTCGTATTCATAATACTCAGGTCTGTACAGATCCTGATATAGTGCGTACCTTCGTCTCGCAAAGTCCGGAGGTGAGAGGGAAAGAGCGACGTGGTTCCATGGGACACGGGATGAAAAAGGAATAATCAGCGAGCCCACCTTCGAATGGCCGCTCAGGGTAGGTCAATCTCCCGTCCTCCCATAGGGTACGCCTGCATTCGATTGTCAACACACATCGTTTGAGCCAAACTATCGTTTGAGCACCATGCGCGATGGCATGTCTGGAATTTTTCGTCCGGCGGCCGTCTATCCTTCAGCAGACCATCGTTGCTGTCCGTACAAGAGAGACGACTCGTAAAGATGGGATTTTCGAAATGTACAGCATGTCCCAGATGTTCAACTTGGGTATATAAAATCCCTATACCAGAAGTATAGTCTAGAATATGCGTGAGTGTCTGGGGTGAGGGAAAGACAATCTGCGCACCTCGATGCTTCCCATGGTACATAGCTTGATCTGGCCTCAACGGAGAACAGCTGGGTACTTTGCCATTTCTCGAAGTTGGGAAGGAGCGACCTAAAGTCTTGGTGGAATTGGTCATATCACGGGACTAAGGAAGGAACGATCTCGATGCGACAGTGAACGACGAAGTTCTAAACTGGTGGCACACCATGGTACATCATACTGATCACAGAGCCATCCAGGTAAATCTTACATGACAACGGCTTGGTCGGGAAGCAGGTCGTGACCTTGGTGCTTACTGGAGAGACGAGTCAACTTTCGCTCTGGAGCCGTTCTAAAGAGGGCCAGGTCTCAAGTGAAGGAAGGACCGACCTCGAAATTCGACCTTTCTTCCCCAGTTCAACCCACCTGGGTTCTTACGAGAGTACAACACCCTTCGAATTCGCTTCATACATGAATTTTTGTTGTGGTCTTGGACTGATTTCTCAAGATGAACCTTGGCTCGTCGATTGCCCAAACCCAGTCCGGAAACATAGGAACCGAAATCTTACGGATTATGAATGTTGGCAGCATTCTTGGTAGTATCTGAGAAGAACCCGAAAACCCAATTACACGTCATATTCGACCAAGCAACGATCTGTTATCCGTTCATGCATAGACTCGTGGAGTTTGTTCTATTTCTGACGTCAAAACGGATGACAGATTTCTTCCCGCCGGAAATCGAAGGATCGGATACATCTTTAGCGTTAGAAGCTTTCTTAGTGTTTCTTCTCATCCGATATTCCACGAAATTGAGGCTTGTTGCTCGAGCACTGTGCGGCTACTACTCAAGTATTCTTATTGCCGGGAATATTCTCCATGGCCGCCTCATTAAATTGGGGATAGCAACAGAATTCAAACGAGAAGAATGCTTGGGAGCTTGAGAGTTGATGAACATGTGATTTGGAAAAGTGCTTTGATTAAATCGCCACTCTTCTTCGTCACCAGCTCTCTTGGACTCAGGGGACATTGATGAGTTGGTGTTCAGTTGGGGCAAAGTTGTGGTCATGATCTGCAGTTTCATTGATAATTCTTCTCGAGCTTGTTGTTTTTAAACGATTGGTTATTTGCATTTTCTGTTCTCCGCAGCCATACTTCTGCGATCGGCGTGCATCTTGCCGATTCAGAAGTGGATGGTATTCTTCCTTGTGGTTCTTTCCACGGATTTTACTTTTGGATGGGACCAGCGTTGTGTTTTTCATTCGTTAGCACCTCCTTTAAAGTCGTCTCCGAAGGAACCAGAGAAGCCGGCGTAAAACATTATGACTTGGTTGTTATTATTCTTGTTGCGTTCAAACCGCCTGTTATGTTCCTTGCGCGGCTTGTTAGCTTCAAACTTCTACTTGTAGAAGGTGAAGATTAAACCTATATTGCATTTGATAATCTGATAACGATTGAAGTGAGGGGTTGCTTCAAGGGGTGTCACATCATCCTTAACGATATAGTAACTCATCTGCTATAGTTGGTATCGAAATAGCCCTGAAATTGTGCTGAGGCAAGCGGGAAAGGGAGTTCGTTTTTTCGCGTACTCCTTCCCTCGTCGTTTGAGCCTTCTTCCTTGCTTCTCCGAAGTGAAGGTGGGAAAAATACTATAGAGTCTCGGCGCTATTCTATTCCTGGCACCCAGAGAAGGTATGATGTCGGCTGTAGTCGCAGAATCACCAGCGGAACTTGATCAGAGTGTTCCCGCTAGTTTTCCCAGCGCAAACCCTCTTTGTCAGAGGCTCTTTAGAGTGAAAAGAAGCCCTTGAAAACCAGGTTCCCCTCCGAGAGGTGGGATGAGGGCCGCGAGCCCCTTTTGCACCCATTTTAAAAGCCTCGACATGAGAAATGTTATGAGTTATACCCTAACACCTGGAAAGCGTGTTTTGTGTATGATTCTAGAACTTTCAATCATCACCTTGCCCGTGCCTGTAATACATTGAAAGTTTACTCCAAAGGATTCTAGGCCGAATTTTCCACCCACTCTATCCCAAAAGCTGGAATCCATCACATTTCCCCTCTTGAAGAGTATCTCATCCAGAATATATTTACTAACTACTACATGTTCTGAGCAGTATGTTAAGCTGTATTCAATAAAATTCATGTTTTGAATGGTCAAACTGATTTTTTAATCGGAACTTCTGGCGTGGTGTTTGGCGGAGAGTCACATATCATTCGACGGGCAGTGTCCACTCTGAACTACCCACTTATTCCTCGAGCTATTAGAGTTTCTAAGCCTCACAAGGCCAGCTGAAAAAACAATAAGGCTCTGGATGCTTGTGTTATCTGGAACAATGATCTGCTTTTTTGATATGGCCGGCTGTTTTCCGGGCAGTACGCTGTGCAAATCGGAAGTGGTGTTCGTAGATTCGGTGGTAGAATAGTGATGTTGCGCAATTGCTCCACAGGAAGCTTCTCTTCGAGGTTTTAGAGCGCGGGGTTGATTTATGCGCGGAGCCGCGATAACCCGGTATGAAAATGTTTCACCCCGCAGATTTGGTTGAGTATGTGAACGTCACCGGCTGAGTTTTAGGGGGTAGATGAAGCTGCGCTGGCTGAGATTGTTAGGGGAGTAGGTGACGCTGCGCTAGCTAGGTTGTTGGAGGGGGGTAGATTAAATTTGGATTACGGTCCGGCTCAGACGCTTCCGTCTAGACCTCCCCTTCCTTCGGGGGGCCCCTGGTCCAGACTCCAGCGCCTTCGCCTACCGGTTTTATTTTGAGGAAATGTTTCACCCCACACCAATGGCGATATCTCGATGTCTGTGCAACAAAACTCCAATCTCATTCGATGAAGAAAGCTACCAAGTTTGGAAGCCTGGTATTGTTTTATATTCTGGCTTCCTATCTGGGCTGTAAGGAGGTGATGATCCGGGGATCTGTCGCATTCTTCCACCCTCGGTTAAATTTGATTCGCTATGGAACAACTCTTAGCCAAACCACCCTGTGTGGTTGTTTCTTGAACATCTCCTTGTTGTTTGCAGTCGTGATGGGGTATCCCGGACTAGCATCATGTTTCTATAAATGGATCTACGGATTTGCGCCAGCTCCCAAAAGAGGTGGAGTCGAAACGCTGGAACCGTTGAGCGGGGTAAGTGTACAGTATGAACTGAGGCTGAAAGCATGTGTACTTTTCAGACCTATGCACGTCAACGGTTCTGTTGCTTGATGTCTGAAATACTTTCAAGTCATGAAGTCATATGAAATCAGTTGGCTTGAACGAAGCAGCTTCATTTATTACTAGAATGGAATTATGCCCGAATCTATCCCCTACAAGACCTTGGGGATGAGTTAATGACTTTCTTCTCTACTTAGTGAACTTCTCGGGGCTTTGTCAAAGTTAGTGCGTTTAGGATACTATGGTTTCGAAATCGATAATATCATCGATGTCTATGGGCTAGTACAACCTGTATCCATGAGCGTCCACTTCTTCTATCTCGACTGATATGATAATTTTACATTTATTGAACATGTCAGTGACTGGATTGGTCTATCTTGGGATTTGTTTCATACATCGGATGCCCTTCTCAGACGCCGGCTCGACCCGCTTGGTTTCCGACATACTAGCTTCACAGCACGGAGTTAATAAGAGACCAATTCCCTATTTGGAATGTACTCGAGTAAGTAAGAATCAGACATTCCTCACTCAGAGCCTTGAATCTACAACTTAAACATATCAAATTCTCTTTTTTCACCTCTGCCTCCCAAATCCTTTCCCGATTACCTCAATGGAGAAAATCGGTCAGCAATGGACCAAGTCCCGCGACGGTTTCCGAAATGATGAAAACTTCATCCGTGCCCGTCGAGGTTTTGTTCAAGGCGCCAAAGTTCTTCCCAAAGCGACAGGCGGCTACATCATCGACAAATTCCCTATCGTTCGATGGCTGCCGAATTACTCCCCCAAATGGGTATTTCCAGATGTCGTGGCGGGAATCACGGTTGGTCTTCTGTTGATTCCGCAGGCTTTGGCGTATGCGGCGTTGGCTCAGATTCCGTTGCAAGATGGGCTTTTGGCGAGTTGGTTGCCGGGGGTGATATATGCTTTGATGGGGACTACGAAAGGTATGATGATGACTGCACTCTTGTATTTGGATGGGGGGAAGCTAACCTGGGCGTAGATGTTAGTACAGGACCGACTTCGATCATTGGTCTTCTCACTGGGCAGTTGGTTGTTGAACTTTCTGGGCAAATCAGTCCTGCTACGGTAGCTGCGACGGTATCCTTCTCGATTGGGATTATATGTCTCGTCACTGGACTTCTTAAGCTCGGATGGCTTCTCAATTTCGTCTCTCATCCTGTCTTAACGGGGTTCATCACCGGCGCCGCAATTATAATTCTCACTGGCCAAGTCCCCGCCATCTTGGGCGAGACCGGAGCTCCCGCGGCATGGATCGATCAAATTCCATTTATTCTCAAAAACATTCCCAAAGCTAAACCCCTCACCATCGCCATCGGATTCTCAGGCGTCGCCCTCCTCCTAATTCTACAATTTATCGGACAGAAATGGGGAAAGAAATCTACCGTCGTCTGGGTGATTTGTACGAGTCGAAATGCCATCGTTCTCGCCCTCTTTACGGGACTGAGTTTTGGTCTTAACATAAATATCCCAAAGAAACCTCTTTGGGCTTTGACGGGCACGATTCCTTCCGGGTTGCAGACTCCGAGGTTCCCGACTTTTGAGCATGTGAAGGTCATTCTTCCAAAGAGTTTTCCGATTTTCATTGCGGCTTCTCTAGAACATATTGCTATTTGCACTAGTTTCGGACGGAGAAATAGCTATCAAGTGGATAACAGTCAGGAACTTACATTCCTGGGAGTTACGAATTTCGTCAATGGGATTTTTGGCGGGATGGGCGTTGGTGGTGCGATTTCGAGATCTTCTGTGAACTCTGAATCAGGGGTCAAGAGTCCGCTTGGTGGGGTGTTTACCACTGGTGTTGTACTTGCTGGCATCTTCGCACTCACCGGTACCTTGTTTTGGATTCCCAAGGCGAGTTTGGCCGCGGTTATTATTGTTGCTGTCGTCAAGATTGTGCCTAGTTACAAGGAATTCACCGGGTTCTGGAGAGCGAGTTTTGTGGATTTTGTTGCTAGTTTGGGGACGGCGCTTATTACGCTTTTCTTGAGTGCCGAGTTGGGAATTGGATTTGGGGTTGCGGTTATGGTTTTCTATTCGCTTGTCAGAGCTGTTTTCGCGAGGGCGAGGGTTGTCAAATTGCAGGATTTGGAAACGAGGTATCATGATTCGAATGGGGGGAGTGGGGCGTTGAATTTGGAGGTTGGGACTTGTGTTGTTTCTCTTGATTCGGGGGTTTTCTTTCTCAACGCTACGAGGATTAAGAGCGATGTTTTGGGGGCGGTGAGAGAAAGTTTTACGATTGGGGATTCGAATAAGGAACGGGGGTGGTCGGATGCGAAGGTTGAGGGGAGGTCGAAGGGTCTTATTGAGATTCCTTACTTGATGGTTCTTGTGGTGGATTTCTCGAGGGTGGATTTTGTGGATGCTAGTGCCATGGAGATGTTTCATGAGTTGAAGGATGAGGTCAGGGCTGGGGGACAGGAGGTCGAGATTAGGTTCGTGGGATTGAATGGAGCGATTAGGAAGAGGTTTGAGAGGGTGGGCTGGATGTTTTTGGATTGTTGGGAGGTTGTGAATGGGAATGGGAATGGGGTTGGGGATAAGGTTAGGACTTTTGAGGATCTGAGAGATGCGATTGCGGAGGTTCCTGTGGAGGGGAGGTTGCCTTTGAGGGACACTGACCAAGGACATTTGAGGAGAGGAGAGAAGGGGGTGAGTGTTCATTATGTTGGGTTTTAGAAAGTGGTTAGAGGGGTTTGGGATGGGAATTGGTTTGTTTGAGCTGGTCTCGGATTTTGATTGTTACAGTCGCTACTTGCGAGTTTTCTTGTACATAGTTTATGGCGTTATTTGAATTAGAAGGCATTAACCAGCTATGACGAGAATTCAATAGCGGACATGAATGATCGTATGAGAAAATATACGAGAGCATTCTAGTAAAGCTTCTAATGGGCGTTTCTTCCAGAGACAACAATGCAGTAACCCGATCGAGTGAAATGGACCTTGGCTCGTGATGGACAGTAGATGTACCTGCCTACCATCTTCCCCGGTCGTCCAGATTTCTAAGTCAAAACTTCGAAAGATTTCAAATATTAACCTATATCTTTTTTCTAGTTAAATACTTTTGTGTAGACAAATAGCAAGAGGATGTGATGTACCTATTTGTTGCCGCTTCTCGTCTCGCTCAAAAAAGTAAGAATAAGATAAGTGGGTATTGACCGAGACCGAGTATTCTAGCTACTTGACAAGCCAAGATATTGCAGTAATAATATAACCGTTTACCAACATATTTGTTTCTGTGAAAAGAAAAAGATTAATTCTCCCAGAGTTCTCGGGACAAAACGAGCTGGAAAAGTAACGGAGAACCCCGCTTCCCTTTTCTGGACTCGTGCAGCCGAGGTTGCACCAGATCTACGCACCTTACGAGGCTGACTTTTTCTACTACAGTTTGATTGGCCATTATCTTCCTTCTCGAATTCTCTTCATGTCTGATTGGACCGGATTAACTATTCTTCCGCGACTGATTTTTTTCGAGTTGCGCCCTCTCTCGATCAGCTTCACCGACCTGAATTCTCTTCCTTCCCTCTCTCTCGAGCTTGTTCTCGAGCAGAACCACCACTTTGAACGACCCAATTGACGCTGTTGTGTATCGCATATACTGGCTGTCGGTGCTTCTTCTTTTAATTGCCGGAAAACTCGCTCTTTTGCTTGTTGAAGGTTGATTTTCCCACTAGTCGATAAAAACTCGTTTTTCGATACCAACAACACCATGCCAGGAACGATCGCAGAGAAGGTCTACGCCCCAGTGGCTGCCGAAATACTCGATGGCACTGACGATGGCTTGATCAGTCTCGAATTGCAAGATGGCGTCGTCTACCAAGGTTACAGCTTTGGCGCAAAGAAGAGCGTTGCTGGAGAGTTAGTCTTCCAAACGGGCATGGTTGGATACCCAGAATCCATCACAGACCCCTCCTACCGCGGCCAAATTCTCGTCATCACATTTCCTCTTGTAGGAAACTATGGTGTTCCTTCTCGAGAGACAATGGATGATGTTCTCAAGGATCTGCCAGCACATTTCGAGTCCAACCAAATCCACATCGCTGGTCTCGTCACCGCGTCCTACTCGGGAGAAAACTTTTCTCACTTTCTCGCTACATCGTCTTTAGCAACATGGCTGAAGGAGCAGGGAATTCCTGCAATATATGGTGTTGATACCCGGGAGTTGACCAAGAGAATTCGGGAGGAGGGAAGCATGCTGGGAAGAATGATGGTCCAGAAAGAGGGCTTGACCAACGGCCATGTCAATGGAAATGCCAATGGCACTTCTGCCATCTTCTCTGGAAAGGGCTGGAGGTCCTCCTTCGAGACCATAGATTGGTTGAACCCAAATGCGAAGAACCTCGTAGCAGACGGTGAGTTTCTGCTTGTAGCCAGCCCACGATTTAGGGCTGACATCGGACATAGTATCGATACGAAAACCCAAACTATATACCCCCGACCCATCATCTGCTCTTAAGCACCCATCTGGTAGGCCATTACGTGTTTTGTGTCTCGATGTTGGTTTGAAATATAACCAATTGAGATGTCTCTTGCGCCGTGGAGTGGAGGTCATGGTTTGCCCATGGGACTATGACTTTCCAGCTCTTGCAGGCAAGGACTACGACGGACTTTTCATATCCAATGGACCCGGTGATCCAGCGTTGATGGAAAAGACTGTTACGCATCTTTCAACCGCAATGGCCGAGAACCGAACCCCGATTTTTGGTATTTGCTTGGGACACCAATTGCTTGCTAGAGCATCTGGTGCAACTACCTCCAAGATGAAGTTTGGAAACCGTGGGCACAACATCCCGTGTACGAACATGTTGACTGGAAAATGTCACATCACTTCCCAAAACCACGGTTTCGCAGTCGATACCGCCAGTCTATCATCTGACTGGGTCGAACTGTTCGTCAACGCAAACGACGGCAGTAACGAGGGCATAAGGCACAACACCAAGCCATACTTTAGTGTACAATTCCACCCAGAAAGTACCCCGGGTCCACGAGACACCGAGTTTCTATTTGATGTATTCATCAATACAATTGCTGGCACTGCTGCTGATAAAAGTCTGCTCTCCCGCCCAGTCCAATTTCCTGGAGGCGACAAACTTGAGAATGAGAGACTCAGACCTAGAGTAGATGTGAAGAAAGTTCTTGTTCTTGGGTCCGGCGGACTTTCCATTGGCCAAGCAGGAGAATTCGATTACTCCGGAAGTCAAGCCATCAAGGCCCTCAAAGAAGAAGGCATTTATACTGTCCTGATCAACCCTAACATTGCGACTATTCAAACATCAAAGGGTTTAGCAGACAAGGTTTACTTCCTTCCTGTCACTGCTGAGTTTGTACGCAAAGTCATTATTAGAGAACGACCAGACAGCATTTACGTCACTTTCGGTGGCCAAACTGCTCTCCAGGTTGGTATTCAACTCAAGGATGAGTTTGAAGAACTCGGTGTTAAGGTTCTTGGAACACCCATCGACACAATCATCACTACTGAGGACAGGGAGCTTTTTGCACGTAGTATGGAATCTATTGGCGAGAAGTGCGCAAAATCCGCATCCGCCAGCACTGTCGAAGAGGCCATGCGTGTCGTCAAGGACATCGGATTTCCTGTCATTGTTCGTGCTGCCTATGCTCTTGGTGGACTAGGAAGTGGTTTCGCCGATAATGAGGCAGAACTAATGGAACTCTGCAACAAGGCATTTGCGGCTAGTCCTCAGGTCTTGATTGAGCGAAGTATGAAGGGCTGGAAAGAGATCGAATACGAAGTTGTCCGAGATGCGCAGGACAATTGTATCACTGTCTGTAATATGGAGAACTTTGACCCTCTGGGAATCCATACGGGAGATTCTATCGTCGTTGCTCCTTCACAGACACTTTCCGACGAAGATTACAACATGCTTCGGACCACAGCCGTCAATGTCATTCGCCATCTAGGAGTCGTTGGAGAATGCAACATTCAATATGCTCTCAACCCATTTTCTAGAGAGTACTGCATTATCGAGGTCAATGCTAGATTATCTCGATCCTCTGCTTTGGCCTCCAAGGCCACCGGATATCCTTTGGCATTCATTGCAGCTAAATTGGGTTTGAACATCCCATTGAACCAAATTTCCAACTCTGTCACAAAAGTCACATGCGCATGCTTTGAGCCTTCGCTGGATTACGTTGTGGTGAAGATGCCAAGATGGGATCTCAAGAAATTCAACCGTGTTTCTACTCAATTGGGTTCCTCGATGAAGAGTGTCGGAGAAGTCATGAGTATTGGCAGAACATTTGAAGAGGCAATTCAGAAAGCCATTCGTGCTATCGATTTCCACAACTTGGGTTTCAACGAGACACCGGCTCTCATGTCAATCGATGATGAACTCCAAACGCCGTCCGATCAACGTTTGTTTGCAATTGCAAATGCTATGCACTCCGGATACTCTGTAGAGAAGATCTGGGAAATGACCAAGATCGATAAGTGGTTCTTGAGCAGACTAAAGGGACTTAGTGACTTTAGCAAGATGATGTCGACCTTTACCGCAAGCAACATCGGACTCAACCTCCTTCGACAGGCCAAACAGCTTGGTTTCTGTGATCGTCAATTGGCCAAGTTCTGGGGGTCCAATGAGCTCGCTGTCCGACGTATGCGAGTGGAAGCTGGAATCATCCCAGTTGTTAAGCAAATCGATACCGTTGCTGCCGAATTTCCCGCGTTTACCAACTATTTGTATATGACATACAATGGTTCAGAAAGCGATGTTCTCTTTGACGACCACGGTGTTATGGTGCTTGGTTCTGGAGTGTACCGTATTGGATCTTCTGTAGAGTTCGATTGGTGTTCTGTTAGAGCCATTAGAACTCTCCGTGCTTCTGGATTCAAGACTGTCATGGTCAACTACAACCCGGTATGTAACTTTACCCTTTGCTACCTATTTTAAACTCCTGTTCTCGGTGGTCGGGAGCAGGTTTAATCCTTCCTCGCTCCTCCCGGTTCCTGAGTCAACGAGAGAAATGTATGCTAATTTGTCACAGGAAACCGTGAGCACCGATTATGATGAGGCTGACCGACTGTACTTTGAGAATATCAACCTCGAGACCATCCTCGATATTTACCAACTCGAGTCTTCCAGTGGTGTTTTGATTGCAATGGGTGGACAGACGCCAAATAACATCGCACTCCCACTTCATCGTCTCAACGTCAAGGTTCTCGGAACCTCCCCAGAAATGATCGACAACGCCGAGAACCGATACAAGTTCTCTCGTATGTTGGATAGAATTGGCGTTGACCAACCTACTTGGAAGGAACTTACTAGCTTCGAAGAGGCCAAGGACTTCTGTAACGCAGTTTCATACCCTGTGTTGGTTCGACCCTCATACGTTCTTTCTGGTGCTGCCATGAACACTGTCTACTCAGAAGCAGATCTTGAGGCCTACCTGGCCCAAGCTGCCGAGGTTTCTCGAGAGCACCCAGTCGTCATTACCAAATACATTGAGAACGCCAAAGAAATCGAGATGGATGCAGTAGCTAAAGACGGAAAGATGGTTGGCCACTTCATTTCAGAGCACGTTGAAAATGCAGGTGTCCACTCCGGTGACGCTACTTTGATCTTGCCACCACAAGATCTTGAGGCCACAACAATCAAGAGAATTGAGGAAGCCACGCGGAAAATTGGAGAAGCTTTGAACGTTACCGGTCCTTACAACATTCAATTCATTGCCAAAGATAACGACATCAAGGTCATCGAATGCAACGTTAGAGCATCACGATCATTCCCATTTGTCTCAAAAGTCATGGGTGTTGATTTGATTGAAATGGCCACCAAAGCTATTATGGGCGTTCCTTTCATTGAATACCCTCCAACTCAACTCCCTGATAACTGTGTCGGTGTCAAAGTACCACAATTCAGTTTCTCTCGTTTGTCGGGTGCTGATCCAGTCCTCGGTGTGGAAATGGCTTCCACTGGTGAGGTTGCTTGCTTTGGTGGCGACAAATACGAGGCCTATATCAAGGCACTCATTTCAACGGGATTCAAACTACCAAATCGCAACATCCTCTTGTCTATCGGGTCTTACAAGGACAAGAATGAAATGCTCCCATCTGTCTTGAAACTTCAAAAGATGGGATATCGCCTCTTTGCCACGGCTGGTACAGCCGATTTCCTTCAGGAGCATCAAGTCCCAGTTCAGTATCTGGAAATTCTTGGCACCGATGAGGATGACCAGAAGTCAGAGTACTCCCTCACACAACATCTTGCAAACAACATGATCGATTTGTATATCAATCTTCCTTCCAGCAATCGTTACAGAAGACCAGCAAACTATATGAGTAAAGGATACCAAACTCGAAGAATGGCTGTTGACTACCAGACACCATTAGTGACCAATGTCAAGAATGCAAAGATTCTCATCGAGGCCATTGCCAGACATTATGATCTCGATATTAGCAGTATTGATGCTCAAACAAGTCACCGAACTGTTGTTCTCCCAGGCTTGATCAACATTGCTGCATTTGTTCCCGGAATCGCAACCAGGAATAGCCACGACTTCCAAACTGTCACAAAGGCATCCATTGCTGCTGGTTTCACTATGATTCGTGTAATGCCTCTCGGATTAGAAGGATCTGTTACCGATGCAGTAGCTTTGAAGACTGCTCAGCACAACAGCAAGCATGGCGCAAACTGTGATTACAACTTTTCCGTTGCTGCTACATCCGCCAATGCAGATCAAATCAGTCAGGTCACTGGTGAGGTCGGATCACTCTTTATCCCTTTCAACCACCTTGCAGACAATATCAGCAAGGTGGCCGCAGTGACCGCTCACTTCGAGGCATGGCCCGATTTCAAGCCCATTGTCACTGATGCCAAGATGACTGATCTTGCATCGATTCTTCTTCTTGCAAGTCTGCATACCAGAAAGGTTCACGTAACCAGTGTTTCCACCAAAGACGATATCAAGTTGATTGCTCTTTCCAAGGAGAAGGGATTGAAGGTCACTTGTGATGTCTCAGTTTATGCTCTCTTCCTTTCCCAAAAGGACTACCCTGAAGCGAAATTCCTGCCAACTCCAGCCGACCAACAAGCACTTTGGGATAACATGAGCATCATCGATGTTTTCTCTGTCGGTACATTGCCTTACTCTATTGCCAAAGCATTAGGAAAAGAACCAAACGCCGCCGTTGGAATTTCTGATACTCTCCCTCTGCTCTTTTCTGCCGTTGCTGAGGGCAGACTTACCGTGGATGATATCAAAGCTCGCCTACACGACAACCCAAAGGAGATTTTTGAAATCCACGATCAAGTAGGTGCATCGGTCGAAATTGAGATTGACCGTCCATACACTGCCGTTGCATCATCAGTCTGGTCCCCATTTGTCGGTAAGGTCATGCGTGGCTCAGTACAGCGAGTCATCTTCCAGGACAAGACCGCATGCCTTGATGGTGAGCCAACCCATAGTGGAGCTGATGGCAAAGACATGTCTTCCCATCTGATTGAATCTCACCTCTCTACGCCATTATCCCCACCCCTAAAGTCCCTGGTTGGGTCACCTCCTTTCGGCCCTCGGCAAGATAGTTCTTCCAGACGATATTCCATGCTTGGTGCACCAGCTATGCGCCCTGCCAACCGATCCAAATTCCTCGATGGAGCGTCTAGCCAAGCCCCACGAGTTTCTTCCATGTCTGACGATCTTGGACCAGCACTGTACCCACAGCCAGCAATCTCTCCTTCCCTTCAGCAGTTGTTGGGGCAGTCACCATTCAAGAATCACCATGTTCTTTCTGTCAACCAGTTCAATCGACAAGATCTTCATCTTCTTTTCACGGTCGCACAAGAGATGCGATTGGGTGTTCAGAGAGAAGGTGTGCTAAATATTCTCAAAGGGCGAGTACTTTGCGCGATGTTCTTCGAGCCATCCACTCGTACCTCTGCTTCTTTCGATGCTGCTATGCAAAGATTGGGTGGACGCACTGTCTCAATCGCTACTCAGCATTCCAGCACACAAAAGGGCGAGACTTTGGCTGACACCATCCGCACTCTTGGATGCTATGGAGACGCAATTGTTCTCCGACACCCAGATGAGAGCAGTGCCGATACCGCAGCCAAGTTCTCACCGGTACCAATCATCAACGGTGGAAACGGCAGCAAGGAACATCCAACCCAAGCCTTCCTCGATCTCTTCACCATTCGTGAGGAGTTAGGAACTGTTACTGGGCTGACAATCACATTCGTCGGTGACCTCCGCTACGGCCGCACCGTCCACTCCCTCGTCAAACTCCTCCAACACTACGATGTTAGCATCCAACTCGTCTCACCAAAAGCCCTTTCCCTCCCCGCTGAAATTCTCGAGTTGATCAAATCTAAGCCTGGACAACTTCTCATCGAGACGACTGAATTGACACCGGAGGTTGTTGCGAGAAGCGATGTTCTTTACTGCACCCGTGTGCAGAAGGAGAGATTCGCGGATCTCGACGAGTATGAGCGCTTGAAGGATAGCTTTGTGGTTAGTAATAAGACGTTGAGTGCTGCGAAGGAGCATATGGTTGTTATGCATCCGCTGCCGAGGAATAATGAGATTGGGGAGGAGGTGGATTTCGATCAGAGGGCGGCGTATTTTAGACAGGTATGTTTTGACTTCCTTCCCCCCCCCCTTTTTCTGATTTTGATTTTTGGGGAATATGAACTAATGATTTGGTTGTAGATGAGATATGGGTTGTATTGTCGCATGGCACTTTTGGCTTTGGTTATGGCTCCGTAGATGGGCAGTCGGTTTGGGTGTATTTGTTAGTTTACAAATGGCGTTTTGTGATTTGGTGGTAAAAGTCTTTGCATTTTTGCGGTTGGGGAAATCATTGTTTGTAGATGGTGGGCGGTGGTATATAGTATGAATAATAGAGCATATACTCCTAGGATGTTTGTTCTCTTATGTGTGTCGCGATGAATCATGAATAGAAGTTGGCTTATGCTCTGAGTAGCAGATGATGCAACACCCGAGAGCCGGTTTGCGAGTTGTGCCCTTTTCTAGAGCCACTTCTTCCGCTTTCAAACCTTGTCGTTTTGTCAAGAAGCTATCGTTTATTATGGGCATCTCTTTTGTAGCAACATCGCTACGAACTTGTTTCTTTTTTATTTCACTGATAACAAGGTGTTTGTTTCTCCATTTAAATTCTATGCTCGTCATCGTTAGATATTTTCTAGAGTAAGAAGGAGTGTGAATTCTGGTCAAGGTTATATGGCGGGAACTTTGAATACAGAGTAATATTACAGATGGATAAGTTTGGACTTGTAATATATAGGCTGTAGAGCTTCTTTATATGCCTGAGATATCTCGATTTCTTATGTTCTGGTTCGTTTTTATGTTTAGATGTCTTATCTTAAGAGTATCTAGAATAGAAGTTAAGTTGAAATTAAGACTATGTTATTTAATTATATTTGCTGAAATACTATTTTATATAGTAGTAATATAACCTAATAGTATTCTTTATTTATATACTTACTAAAGTATATAACTTAAAAATAACTACTGAAAAAATTACTATTTCGAAGCTTAAGAGCTCTAGTAATTACGAAGTCTAGGCTTTATATACTAACGTATTTCCCGGTCGAGTAGATCACCCGGTCGAGTAGATCATGTTAAAATGGTCACGTAAGAGGGCAGAAGGCAGAAGTCAAGGGTATAAATTATGTGTATATGTGTGTGTATATGTGTATGTGTGTGTATGTGTGTGTGTGTGTCCTGGGTAGACGTCCCAGGACCTAGTTATATACACATGTGTACAAAGGACTCTTTTGTATATACGTATGCGGAATACGCTATAAAACGCCACTTCCGTAAACGGAATACGTATGCGGAAGTATATGTAATTAATATACAAAACTTAACGCGTTGCTCTAGAGTGCTCTAGACACATTAGAACTACGAGGTCACGTGATATTCTGACTAAACTCAACTTTTAGGTCTATATACACTTTAGCACGTATGTCTAAGTATACTAGATACTAATATATAAATTATTTATAATAAAGTATTTTCTTTAGATATTAATTATACTTAATCTCTTATATTTATACTATTTATTTATATATTATTATAATAATACCTATACTAGGAATAAGGCTTTCTACTATACACTTTATAAATAGATAAATACTACTCTAATACTATAAATATCTTAGAAATTAATATCTTAGGATTTTATTATTAAACTACTAAAATCTAAAGATCTAATAATAGGAGTTAAGTATAACTTAATCCTAGTTATTATAGAACGACTTATAAAGTATATAATTCTAGTACTATATATAAAGTTAAGCATAGCTAAGGAATTAGTATTTATATTCCTTAAAGAAGTAGTCTTAAGATATAGACTACTAGAAGAAATACTCTTAAATAGAGATAAACTGTTAAAATAGTTATATAAGAGGGTAGAAGGCAGAAGTCAAGAGTATAAATTATATATATATATAAAGGACTCTTTTATATATACATATTCAGAATACGTATATAGTATACAAAGGACTCTTTATACATATATATATAGAATACACATACAGTATATAAAGGACTCTTTATATATACGTATGTAATATACGCTATAAAACGCTACTTCCGTAAACGGAATACGTATATAGAAGTATATATAATTAATATATAAAACTTAACACGTTGCTCTAGAGTGCTCTAGACACATCAGAACTACGAGGTTACGTGATATTCTAACTAAACTCAACTTTTAAGTCTATATACACTTAAGCACTTATGTCTAAGTATACTAGATACTAATATATAAATTATTTATAATAAAGTATTTTCTTTAGATATTAATTATACTTAATCTCTTATATTTATACTATTTATTTATATATTATTATATAAACTCTTTATCTCTAAATTTTAGATCGCTCTTATAAAACAATTAAGTATAAAGAGAAAGCTTTCTATAGCTTTCTACTCTTAAATAAATAAAGGAAACAAATATATAAATTAGGTAGTTAAAATATACCTTTATTATTATATAAACTATTAGTAAGATAACTAGGTAGAACTACTACTCTTAGTATAATTTACTTATAATAGTTTAGTAATAGAAATAACACTTATTATACTATTCTATACTAACTTTAAGTATAAATTAATAGTATATTAAGAGCTACTATCTACGATTATTAACAACTAGCTTACTTATATTTAAGTCTTAAAAACTAAGAGGTTATATAAAGAACTTATAAAGGATTTATAGTTTATAACTAAAAGAAACGTGTACTACTATAATAAACAACGTAGTTAAGAGCTAATACTAAAAGAGAGAGATAAAGTCTATCTAGTATAAAAGTATATTAATATAAAAAGACTAAGTAACAAATTAGATTATAAGAAACATAGACTATTTAAAATCAAATAAGTTAGAGAACCTTTAAATTATAAATTAGTACTACTATAGATAATAAATATCTATCTAGTATTCTATATATCCCTACTTAAACTAGTACTATTAGGAGCCCTACTAGCTCTACTTATAGACATTCAACTAGTAAACCTAAATACTAAGTATAAAGTTAAAAGAATTCTTAACTATAAACTTATTAGAAGATAAGTTAAGTACTTAATTAAATAGTTAGATTACCTATACTTAGAGAATATATAGGAACTAAAAAGTAATCTTAACTATTACCTAGAGGAACTTTAGAAATTCTACTAGTAAAACCTAGGTTTACCTATATCTTATAGTCTAAAAGAAAAGCTTTAAAGCAGGCTAGGTTAAGGCCTATCTTAGAATAGGAATCGATAAGAATAGACGAGGCTGCTAAATAGGTAACCTCTATCTCTTACTACTCTTTTTCCTCTCTTTCTTTCTTCTCCTTCTCTTTCTTTTCTACCTCTTTAGTAGTATTAAGTTTATTAAGAAAACGAAGCTTTTAATAAGATATTTTATACTACCTTTCTTTTAAAAAGGCCTTCTGCTTTTGTAACTATAGAATCCTTACTATTACCTCCTCCTCCTCTCTCTCTAGCTTCTCCTCTTATTTTTTAATAGAAGCCTAGTCGCTAGTATAAGGAACGTTCTTCTCTTAGACGTCGTCGGTTCTATTATATTTTAGCTTTAACTAAATATATTTAGAATATTAAGAAGATTAAGAAGAATTAATAAAACATCTATACTTTTAAGAAGCGTAGTAAGAGTATAGTAATATTTTATTATAAACTATTTTAATACTTTTTATAAGAAGTATTTATTCTGCTTTCTTCTTCTATATAGAGTAGAATATAATAAAAAGAAAGAATACTACTAATACTCTAATCGAGTTCCTTAGCTTATACTTAAGCGTAAGGACACGCTAGGCTAAGAAGAGGATAGTGTTATAAATTATATTATATATAGTAAGTAGTCTATATAGTGCTCTAATAGAATAAGACATAATATCTAGGAAATAGAAGGTAATATAAGAGAGAATTAGTAATATAGAGGTATTTAGATATTCTAGGATCTTACTATTAGATAACTATTAGAAGTTATATAATAGATCCTATTAGATCTTATAAGAGATCTATAGAGATCTAGAGATCTATGCCTATATAGAGATCTAGATAGTACGAAGGGTTTTATATAAGACTAGTACGTCTGCTATTAGATAGCAGCTTCGTACTTAACTTTAGTTATTAATCTTATTATCTTATTTAATATCTTTAATATAAGTAAGGAGTTCACTTCTAAGTAAACACTCTAGCGTATCTATACTTCTTACCTATATACTAACCTTTAAGACTTAGTCACCTTTGTTTAGTTTATTTAAGTTTCGTTATACTTTAAGTATCTACTACGAAGTAAGATCGCTAATATATTAACTACCTCTTCTACTCTAAAAGTGTAAAAATAGTTACGTAAGAGGACAGAAGGTAGAAGGCAGAAGTCAAGAGTATAAATATATATATATATATATATATATATATATATGTCCTAGATAGACGTCCTAGGACCTAGTTATATATATATATATATAAAGGACTCTTTTATATATACGTATTCGGAATACGTATATAGTATATAAAGGACTCTTTATATATACGTATTCAGAATACATATATAGTATACAAAGGACTCTTTATATATACGTATACGGAATATACTATAAAACGCTACTTCTATAAAACGGAATACGTATATAGAAGTATAACGTGTTTCACAAGCGAGCTGGCCACTTTTCCGAACAACTTATTTTTAAATACAAATTACTTAACACCAGAACAAGCTATTATATTATATAAGATACTATAAGATTATTCAGAGTCGTTACTATCTTTGGTATCTACTATTTCTACTTAACAAGTACGAGAATTGTATCCAATTTTACTACAACGCCTACAGTACCTCTCTGCCCGAACCTTCTTTTTTATCTCTCCGCTACCCTTCTAATCGCTATTTTCTATAGGAGTAATTAAACTAATTACCTCCTCTACTGTTAATGTCTCTTAACTCTGAATATATTTCCTTCTATAACTCTTATGCTTAGTTACCTCGCGAAGATCTGTGATTTCTTTCTGTATTAACACTATTACCTAACCTGTTATATTAACTCTTTAAATAACTATAACCTATTCGCGATTGCCTAGCTAAACTTTTTTACGTCTCTCGCGTATCTCTGAACTTTTAATAACAAGCTGAGATAATATAACACCTATTATAAAACCGGTCTCGTCGAAATTGTATATATCCTCGTCTATAATACTATGTATGTCCTTAAATGACTGTATAAGTGTAAACTATAGGCTAATGATCCGCGGATCTTTAGTCAAAGCTTGCTGATAATTATAAGAACGACTCTATCGAGTTTTTAGCTTAGGTGTACGCCGAATAAAGTTGTCCGGCTAGTTCCTGCCTACAGGCTGCCTGTCGCGCTTCTTTAGCAAGTTGTTAGCTATATCTCGTACTATATCCTTTATAGGCGAAAACCCTCTCGAATCCTGCTTTAATATATACCTAATTATCGCCTCCTCCTCTAGCTTCGTAAGTTTCTTCGAATTAGGCTCGCAATCGCGTCTTAGTTGGATTCCGGCGCGTCGGCTTGAAATAGTAGATCGAGGGGCATTATAAGCCTTCGCAGCGCTTCGTTAGGTAATTGACGCGTCGTTTTCGAGTGCTTAGATAGCTAAGTTAATTATGTTTTCGTTAGGAGACATTTAGACGTTGTTTAGTAGAGATAATATAACTAGAAGTTGATAATTATTATAAAGTTTGAAAAGTGGCCAGCTCGCTTATATAGCCAGCTCGCTTGTGAAACACGTTATATAATTAATATATAAAACTTAACACGTTGCTCTAGAGTGCTCTAGATATATTAGAACTACGAGGTTACGTAGTATTCTAACTAAGCTTAACCTTTAGGTCTATATATACTAAAGTATATATATCTAAGTATACTAGATACTAATATATAAATTATTTATAATAAAGTATTTTCTTTAGATATTAATTTATACTTAATCTCTTATATTTATAGTATTTATTTATATATTATATATTCCCTCATAAGATAGATATATACTTATACTATATTTAGCTTATATATAAATTAACTTAGACAAAGATTTAAAGTAGTAATAAACTTATTATGCTTTACTTTATCTAGTCCTTTTATAAAGCTATTAGCTATTTATTCTTTTATACCTATATATATAAGCCTTACTTAGTTACTAGTTATAGTATCTCTTATAAAGTGATATATAATATCTATTTATTTACTTCTTTTATAAAATTTAGGATTATTAGCTAATTTTAAAGCTAATTCGCTATCTATTAATAGAGTAGGTATAGTAGTATTATTATTAGAGTATATAAAGCTATTAAAATAATCTACTAAGTTATTTAAATAGATAATCTCTTGTATAACTTCTTTATAAGATATATATTCAGCCTTATATCTAGATAAGGCAATAGTCTTTTATAAAGTAGTATTCTAACTAATAATATAGTTTCTTATAAAAGTAATGTAGCTACTAGTACTCTTTCGACTTATTATATCTCCTCTCTAATCAGCGGCGGTAAAGGCTTTTAGATCTAGAGTAGTCTCTAGTTTATTATCTATATTACTATAGTATAATCCTAGTATAGGTTTATTATTTAGATATTTCTATATCCTTTCTAAGGCTCTAAAGTAATCTATACTAGGATTAGACATAAACCTAGCATATCTATTAACTACGTAGATAATATTAGGTTTACTTTTAGTACTAAGATATATTAGAGACACTATTTATTATTAGTATAAATTAATATCTTCTTTAGTAGCCTAGTCTTCATTTTTATCTAATTTTAGCCCTAGTTCTATAGGAGTAGTTATAGGAGTTCAATTAGTTTTATTAAACTTAGCTTTAATATTAGCTAAGTATTTATTTTAATTTATAGTAAGTACCTAGTTATTAATATTATACTTTATTTCTATATCTAGGAACTGGTTTATAAGTCCTAGATATTGTAATTTTAATACCTTACTTATACTAGATATTACTTTATCTATATTAAGCTTATTAGGCCCTATTATAATAAGGTCATCAACATAGCATATAATAATAACCTTAGTTTCCTTATTTATAAAGATACCTTCATTAAAGGGTAGGACTATAAATCCTATTTTAGTATATATATCTAGTAGATATTTATACTATAGTCTAGGGCTCTGTTTTAGGCTATATAAGGCTTTATTAAGCTTACAAACCTTACTAGTATTATTCCTTTCAAAGCCTATAAGCTATATAACATAGATATCTTTATCTATTTTAGCATATATAAAGGCGTTCTTTATATCATATTAATATAGACTCTATTTATTTAATACTGCTAGTAGGAATACTAGTCTATAAGTCTCAGGTCTATATATAGTAGAAAAGGTCTCTAGGTAATCTATACCTATAATTTAATTAAAGCCTTAAACTACCTATCTTACCTTATACTTAATTATATTATTATTAAGGTCTATCTTTATTTTATATACCCATTTTCCCTTTAGAGGGGTTCTATTATTAGATAAGTCTACTAGATCCCAAGTTTTCTAGGATTCTAGTTCATTTACTTCTAATTCCATAGCTTTAATCCATTCTACACTATTAGTATTAGATATAGCTTCTTTATAGCTAGTAGGCTTATTATTAATATTAGCTACTAGTGCTAGTTCATCTAGATCATCTATATATTTAAGATTATTATTCCTAATATTATTTATGTCTAACTCGTCGGGTTTATTTTTTATATACACCGCGTCTAGCTTATTTACATCTAGCGCGTCGAGCTTAGTATTTTTAATATCAGTATCGTTATAGTCCTCTAAGAGGTTAGTATCTATATCAGATGTATTATTATCTAAGTTATACTTAGTATCTAAAAACTTATTTTCAATTATATATATATCTCTAACCTATAGAGGTTTTTTAAGTATAATATCATATACTTTATATAAGTTTTCATTAAAGCCTAGTAGTATAGCCTTATTCGCCTTTTCATCTAGTTTCTTTAAACTAGTATACTTATTTTTATAATAAGCTATAGAGCCAAAGGTCTT